>VUQG01023434.1:184963-195609 GCA_015106755.1 Etia nguti
AGTTCGCAGCCGAGTGTGAAGCGGTGGGAATGAGAATCAGCACCTCCAAATCTGAGGCCATGGTCCTCAGCCGGAAAAGGGTGAAGTGCCCACTCTGGGTCGGGGACGAGTTCTTTCCCCAAGTGGAAGAGTTTAAGTATCTCGGGGTCTTGTTCATGAGTGACGGGAGAAGGGAACGGGAGATCGACAGATGGATTGGTGCTGCGGCTGCAGTGATGTGGACGCTGTACCGGTTCGTCGTGGTGAAGAGAGAGCTGAGTGTAAAAGCGAAGCTCTTAATTTACCAGTCGATCTACGTCCCTACCCTCACCTCACCCTCACGAGCTGTGGGTAGTGACCGAAAGAACGAGATCACAGATACAAGCAGCGGAAATGGGCTTCCTTCGAAGGGTGGCTGGCCTCTCCCTTAAAGATAGGGTGAGGAGTTCAGCCATCTGGGAGGGGCTCAGAGTAGAGCCGCTGCTCCTCCACATCGAAAGGAGCCAGTTGAGCTGGTTTGAGCATCTTACAAGGATGCCTCCTGGGCGAGGTGTTCCGGGCAGGCCCCGGGGCAGAGCCAGGACACGCTGGAGAGATTATATCTCTCAGCTGGCCTGGGAACGCCTTGGTGTTCCCCCGGATAAGCTGGAGGAAGTGGCCAGGGAGAGCGACCCGGCCCCGGATAAGCGGAAGAAGATGAATGGATGGATAGAAGTTACAGTATGTTTAAGCAAGCACACCAGGTACATCAGGAAAGCAATTACAGAGATTAAGTAGAACCATACAGACAGTCCAGTCTAAGCTAAGACTAAGCTGAGATTTTACTGCATTCTTCCAGTTTTTTTCATTGATAACTAAAATATGTGGCTTTTGGTAAAGGACGGTGACTCAGTAAGTTGTTTTTGTTACTGTACCAAGGACAAGGAAAACAAACTCCCTCACAGTGTACAGAGAAGCTTCAACTGTTCAGCTGGAAATCATTTGAAAGTTAGTTCTACCTTTATGCAAATGTAGACCTCAAAGTAGAACGTCTAAACATCTATGCATACTTTCCTTTTACCTTTCTCTCAGTATATGAATAGAAATATGTAAACCTTATTTAAAAAGACCTGAATTCAACAGCTTGCTTAAAGTGCTGGAACCTGATTCCTGGGATTGCCATCTAAATGAGGTCACATTCAAAAAAAGCCTTGTTAGAGAAAAAACATAGGTGAGGTAATGATATCAACAAGAATTTCCTTGAGAAATCCAATGACCAGTTTCTGTACATTTTGGAGGACAAATTATATTAAATGGTTTGGGACTACATTGATTAAACCAATGTTTGATTTACCAAAAACCTTTAAAAAGCTGACATGTGGATGTATTTTTCTTCTTTTTACATTTTTTCGAGATTAACATCTTTTTGCAATAACCTTTGAGCTAAAACCTGGTTTTTCAAACGATTTCCTGTTTGGCTTGTTCCGCTTCCCTTGGGTACTTATTATCGAATTATGTTCTGCCTATACTACAACAATGCTGAGTAAGAACTGAAGCACAGCTTCTGGGTGCTTTCATCAAATCTGCAGCACAACAAGCTGTAAACAATATTGTTGTGTTTCCACACTGTAAAACTGACCTCTATGGTCATTGTGTGTTAAAGAAAGTTAATAGCGCGTATCAGTAAAAGAATAACATAACTCTTGATCAAATTTGCTACCAAAATAACGTTTCATATTTTGTTGATACAATACAGACTGAATGATAGTAAGCTAATGTAAGGCTAACGTAAGCTAACATAACTTAAGCTAATGTTACTAATAGCTTAAGTTACATTATTTACATTAACTCAAGCGTTTATAATGTTAGCCACTGCAAAGACTTTAGCATATGGCCTTTACAGCTGCCTCAAACAAAATGTACCATGTGTGTCAGGATAACATAAGAAGAATAATGCTTGGATGTTGAACTGGAACTCAGTAACCTTGAATTTCTTAAACAGATCTTTTAGGTACTTTGCTAAATTGGAGGCATTTCCATCCTTGATCTGAAAAGCACAGTGGCACTGTTTGCATATTGACTTTTGCAAATCAGTTTTCTCTACTAGATCACAAAGTAATTCCACACCCAACGTATCCAAGTTATCACAGCAGCTGCACTATTTGTCACAAATAGTTTTTAACGTTCTTGTATGCATCCTTCTTCTGTAGCTGTAGACTAGAAGACTAGAACACACACCAATCGTTATATGCTATGCCATTCATTTCCAATAGAACTGCAGTCTTGGTACATACACTACCTATAGCATGTAAAAAAACAAATACCTTCATGTTTTCAGAATTTTGCAAGTACTGGTTCTGGTGACACACTTAATTGACAACTACTGTTACAGCAGTCACTGTGAAATATTTCAACTTACTCTAAGAGTACTTGAATACAAAATAACTTCTTAAAGTTAAGGTTTTAAGCACGGGCTGTTTTCCGTATGCTGCGTGTTGAACTGTTCGGTGTGTAGACATATACCACTAGATGGCACTAGTGTTTGATTAAATCTTTAAAAAAAAACAAAAAAAACCCTGCTTACTTAAATCTAATCTTTAGTAAAAAGCACAAATGTGTTAGGCCTATGTTATATAATTCAGAATGGTCACTAGAAAATAATGTGCAAATAAAAATGAATCTAAAAAAAAAATCATAAAAACTTTGAAAATTTGCTATTTTTCAAGTTAAGGAATTTAACTACACCCAATTTTCCAGATACGCTGCCTTCTTTTGCTTTCTGGAAGTAAATATATTTCTGTTTTGGACTGTTGGCCTATACAAACAAGCAATGTCAAAGGAACTCATTTATGGTTTTAACATAAAACCATAAATGGATAGCTCAGTAGGTAAAGTGTTGGCCCCGTGATCGGAAGGTCAGGGGTTCGATTCCCCTGAACGGCTACCCTGAGGTACCCCTGAGCAAGGTACTGTCCCTACACGCTGCTCCCCGGGCGCCCAAATGGCAGCCCACTGCTTCACTGAGTGAATGGGTTAAATGCAGAGAGGAATTTCCCCACGGGGATCAATAAAGTATACATTATTATTATTATTATTATTAATTATTGATCTTTTTTAAAACGGTCTATAACATTTTGTAGACTAGCTACTTTAAATTTAGCAATAGCTGTAAGCTAGGACTCAAACATCTCAGTAAACACTAGCGCCCGACTTAATGAAGCATCTGTTAAACTAAACGTAATAGAATCTACAGTCAACAGATCCACTTAATATCCTGTTGCATGGCAAAGCAGCTGATGATGCTAGACAGAATGACAGGTTTAGTACACTTGAGGTTAAACTGCAAAAGGCTATGATTTAGGCAGGTGATGAGAAACAGGATCTAACAACATGGCCAGGAAATCCTGTGAATCCATGTTGATCTGTATACAAATAATTGATTTTCAATTAGTCTCAGAACCCAGCAAAAGACTTCCAACTATTAAGGTCAGTTTATAAATAGGTTAAACTGATATCTCTACTAGAATGAATCATACTGGAAACAAGTCGAGATATGGCTGTCTGAAGAGGTGTAATCCATCACTTCTGCTGCCATGGACAAAAAGTAAACACAAATGCCCTCAGTAATGAAACGAAAATGTGGATAATGGTAATTGAAAGGCATCAGCCAGCATGTTAATGACATCAAATGTTCAGTAGATGGCTCTCCGTCACAAGAAAACCTCAGAGACTTTAGAGATTTAATCAACACTGAGCCAGCACTAAGGAACCACTTTGAATTCAGTGCACTTTTCCTTACACTGATTAGAAGATGTAGCTAGAGCATCTGGCAGTCTTTTTAAAACCTTTTTTTCCCACAGCATATTCTTTAATCGGCTCGTACATGTCATATCAACATGTTACCCAACCACACATATCAAGCACCAACAGTGAGGATATAGCTCTAATACTAATGAGAATTGATATTCTCTTCTTATTTTAAAATTAGTGACAAATTAGTACAACCATGTTTTGGCTTAGTAAATAAAAGTAAGCTTTGATATATCTGAAGCCACCATATCAAGTTTGTCATATCCAAACAGCATTACTATGGTTACCAAGGTCGCTAGAGGTTCTAGCTCTCTAAATATACACCAGTGCAGTTGGTGATCTCACAGCAGCATGTTAGTAATGGGTCACCTCCATTACAGTACCTGCCCTCTCTGGTGAGGTGGCAGCGAGAGCAGCAAGGTGTCATGATAACTCTCTCACCACCAGGAAATAAATCAAACTAAAGCAGAATCGATGTCGAGGAAGTCTTTTACGGCTTCACATGGCTTAAAGCTGCATCTCATCTGCCCATGGAGCACCTTCAATAAGCTTGTGAACACAAATGTGAACAGCCAGCCTGAGGAGGAAAGTCTGATTCAGTGCAGATGTCTGTTCTTTTCTGATGACAACACAGACCATTATAAAAAATAGAGGTCAATTATTTCACCATGCAAACTGATATTCCCTCTATTTTCCAAAATGACAGCGTGGGGGTAAAAAGGCAAGTACTCCATTCCAACAAAACAAATCAAGAGCTGTCATATATATGCTGACATGTCAAGATCATGGTTAATTTATATGCCAACAGTTAACAAGATCCATTCTTCTCCAGCTATAAAAGGATTTTTTTTAAGGAAAATTGACTTGTTTTTCCATGTATTTACATCATCTTAAGAGAGAGAGGGACTCTAGAGAGTATATGACCAAGCACCTTCAACATGTAAAACCTCTAAGGTAAGAACTCATATAGGTATTAGCTAAATAGGTTACATAACAGCTATTTTAGGCAAACAACACAAAATACAATGAGCCCAAATGGGGCTAATACTTTATTAACTAGCACACAACAGCTGGGAAAGAAAAAAAAAATCTGCATAGCAAAACTGTACTGAACTCACACCTTTGTCCAACAGTTTTCTACATGTTAGATAAAAGATAAAATGTCTAAAATGTAAGACAGGCTGAAAACCTTCCAAATATTGTGAATACTGTTCAGTTTTATGTTTAGTGTACGTGTATACAGTGGCATGAGTATTCTTTACAACTTTATTTAAACTTTCATGTCAATATTTCCTTTCATTTGAACAAATCTAACGAATGGATAGCTTCTAAGAGTTCCTTGTTGCTCATAAGAATGGAAAAGCATACCTTACCATTTTTACTGATACAGTGGACATCAATAAAAGAGGTATTTACTTTATATTTCTTTAACAGATAAGATGGTACTTACAAACTGCCTCTTCTGGGAAGACTCAGCTCCTTCTGTAAATGAAAACAGAGTTATAAGCACCAAAATTAAAACAATGTACTATATGGCATCTTTGGCATTCATTGTGTTTGTTTCAACATGCATTATAGTTATTACCAACAAAGAAGAAAGTCAGCATTATTAAAAGGTTACTTTGGCTCATTTATGGAGAATTAGCAATTATTTGTAGAAGATATGATGTCATATATGTTCATATTTATATCCTGAAAATGACAAATGCAAAGCAAAACTTAAAAAACAGCATTCATTTACAAGGACCATATTCAGCATAATATTAATGTTTAAAAATAAACGAAAGGAGGTGATGATTAAGGTAGCAACTGAAGTTCTATCATAAACTTTAATCTGTTCTGCTTTTCAGCTGCTCCAGCAGGTTAACACCTTCAAAAACAGCCAACATATGGACGGAGAACACGGAGCAGGTGTGAAGCTGTTATATCCATTCCCAGAGAACTGGAATAATCTGCATCTGGATTTCAAACTGTTCACTTTAATCATGTAACAGCTGTAATAAAATTAATGACCCAAATGATTTAAATTGAATTTGCCTTACTTGCAGATTGTTTACATTTAGTATAGATTAAGGAAACATGATAACTCAGTCAGGTAAACACAAGCATAAAAATACATTTCACAGTCTCCTTATGCTGTGAATGCAACTTGATGTCTGCCTAACTTCTTCTACACTTGTTGGTTTTAATGCTTTATATATATATAAAAAACAAAAGGAGAAAAAAGTGACTGAAAACCAGTTGTAGAAGGCAAAGTTACACAGAGGTCACTGTGTGTACTGAAACAGCCCAGCAAACAACAATGCCCTCATTGATTTCTGGAGGGATTATGTTTTCTCACAAGCTTGTTGCTTGGAAAAAAAAAACAACAACAACAAAAAAAAAAAACTGCATGCAAACATTTGCAGAGATGCAAACTTCTTGCAAGCAAACAACTTATGGTGGTGTTTTTTGTTTTTGTTTTTATCTGCAGCTGTGTCCAGTTTCCCAAACACAGATATCAAATTGTAGTGTGACATGCCCAAAGAGATGGCACAAAATTAAGCTGGGCATACACTGTGCGATTTTTTCAGTCGCATTATTCCGCTCCTGCTCAAACTGTATGATTGAATCGCAGGAGTTAGAAGTTCGTAGGTCACGATGCATGTTCTCACACTATACGACCCGATGCTCTGATGCGACCTGAGTGCTCACACTGTGCATCCATATTTTAGCTTGGTAACATGAAGTGTTAAGGCGAAACTCGGGCCGATCCCCAAAATGGTCGCACGAGTGAAAAATCGTCTCAAAATGGGCCAAAAATCGCACAGTGTATGCCCAGCTTTGCTGAAGAGACATTAAACACATTCAGGATTTCCCAGGTTTCAGGATTGAAAGCCCTGCAGGTTTTCTTCCTAAAGGTAAATACAATGGTTTAGCTGAAGGACTGGATACAAATGTGCATCGCACTCAGAATAAAGTGAACTCTGTACTGTTGGGAACATTTGGGTGCTGGAGAAAATTGTGTATTGCCCAACCAGCTTGTAAGTAGTTGCTGAATGCTGCTGGGAGTCACAAGGTGAAAAAGAGGGTGTTACACCAAAAAATCTTTCTGATTGCTGGTTGCTTGAAGGTCGCTGCAGTCGTCTGTAGTTTGCATGAAAGATGCTTGTTTGCAAACACTTGGCATTTACTCCCTGTGGAGGGATGAAACGTGAAAAAGTAAATGAACAAGTCGGCATCTGCCAGGCAAACTATAGGCAACCATGGAAATTTGCTACCACCCAAACCAGTCACAGGTTTTAAGTGTATATAGTACTCCTCTTTGCAACCAATTTTACACTAGCAACTGCTAGTAACCTTCACCAACCAGTCACAGAAGGCAGAATTTTCCTGAGTAACCAGTGGTCGCCAGACTGTCGGTGGCCTGTCTGACTGGAGCCTAATTTGATTGCTTTGAGAAGCTAAGCTATATGTATTCAAATGTTCTAACAGGGGCCCAAATAAGACATTTGGATTACTTACAGTGTAAAATCTAATATTTCTTTAATGTTCCCGTTGCCATATTTAGTAACCGTGTGTGTTATGCAGCTGAAGTCAGCTGATTTCTTATTTTTCCCCAAGGAAGGATACCTGGCGAAGTGAACACCACTGTCAAAGTTTGTTTGGTTATTTCTCTTGGATTGACTGACATCCATTTCAATTTTGTTTTAGAAGTATTATGACTGTGCCTCTGGGAATAATTTGTTGAACTTGTCCACAACTGAAGTTATATATACATATTTGTCCATATCTAAGAGTACAATTAGTCCCAAGGATTTTCCCAATTCCAGAAAGTGCTGCCAATTTCCTCATTTCTCTAGTGACAAGATGATGTGCATTTCTTCTGGAGCATAACTGATGGACAAAGCCAAGCTGTCAGTCTTGAGCTTTGAAGGAGGCATTTTTAATAAGATGTAGTGTTGCACTTGGAAATTTCTATGTTGCATATTTGGAGTACTAAGGCACCTTCACTGGAGTGAATGGTGGGTGCCTTATTATAATATATATTTTTTTTTTAAATCAGAAAGTAGGAGGTATAATGTTATAATATTTTAGTTCTAGAGCAGTCAAGGAAAATGAAACCTTACTAGATTACATTTTTCAGCAACAAAATGTTTGCATTCTTTATGTGGAGCTGCAAATCAGCTGAATCCACAGCGACTGCTGACACCATGGGTAGAGAAAAAAAAACTGCAATTAAAACTTTACAAAAAGAATATTAGGCCTGCTGCCATCTTGCTTTGTTGACAATTCACACCTAAAGACCACCTTCAGTGCATTAACCTGTAATACAATCAACACCTACAAATATTCAGCTCCTTTAGAGAAATTAAATTGCATGTTTCAGGAAAACGCTCCAAAGAATTTCTTTCTCTAAAAGCTGCCAGGAACAAATAAGTAAAATACAGAAAGCTACAAATGAAGCCACTGCTGCTTCTATAACATCTGTTGTACCAGTACCACATGAACAGCCATGCAAGTCAAGGACCAACATGAGACAATGACAGACAATCCCAGTGTACAGATCATTATATCCCCCGTAGAATTAATAGGACAATTTGTTTACACACTCCTGCAAAGAACTCAGGTGTTTTATTGCCCTCAGAATAATTCTGTGTGCGGTTTCAGCTTTGATTGCTTCAAATCTTTCGGTGCAGTTTCGATGTTTAAAATAAGATAAATAACCAGGTTTGGATGCGTTTTGTTTTGGGGCAACAAATCCCAAAGATCGGATAATCAAATGTTTTATTGTCTACTAATAACAGCCTGATAAGAGAGGCTCCTTTGTCTCAAACAGCGTAGGACATTGAGTTGATATGTATCGGCTGCTACAGTCAGCAGAAAAGATGCTAAGCCCCACTCTCCCTTTGCTATCAATTAGGGCTTAATGTCTGGTTTCCCCCGGTGCCTACTGAAGACCAAGGGCAGAGTGTTTCCTTGAGAGACATGACCGAAGCTAACACAACACTAATTACCAGGCAGTGAATGACTTACAGTGATGGAAAAGCCACCAATCATTGAACACCAAATCACAGTGTGAAGTCTGTAACATAAATGTATTCATTTTCATGCTGCAGGAACATATTTACATAAAGTAAAATAAATGTCTCATTTCTTCATGCTTTTGATGTTTGGTGCTTTTGACACCTTTCTGAGTAAGCAAAGCTTGTGCAGAGAAAGGGCTTCATTACTAGCAGCAAACGCTTTCAGATAGCACTGAATGCGGTTTTAATGAAACCATAGTGAGACGAGTTCTACCTCAAACCAATGTTGGGCTTTTGTCAAAATCACATTTTCTTGTATAAAAAAAAAAAGCAGCGCTGATCTAACACAAACTGAGAAGTGAAATCAATGCTCTTATTCCACAAAACAGCATCTTTAAAAAGCTTATGAAACTCTGAGCTAGCAGAAATATAAAAAGAAGTTACAACTCTTAACATTTAATGAAATCACATCCGACTTTTCAGAATGTTTTTGTTTTACATTTTCCAGCAAAAAGATTGTCTCAGTGCGTTAGAGAGATTGTATCAGTTAACAGTCATATTTAATGAAATAGCTCTTTAATAAAGTATTGCAAAGGCTTGCAATAGCTTGAGATCTGAAAGCACTGAATAGGGCGATGTATAGACATGCATGGCTTCTAATGGCAATGGACCACTGGTGCTAACTGATGTGACATAAGACTGAAGAAATAGCTGAATAATGAAGTAAACAGAGTTGTGCTTTCTGCCAGATTCAAGCAAATGCAGAAAACACATTTCCGTGGAACATATAAGCAATCAATCCAGGAATTTCTGAATATAAACAGAAAACTCGACAATGGCTAAATGGACAACCCAAGCCTCGCATTATGAAGTGAGTTCAACATATTCGAGATTTCTTTCATTTATATCTGGATTCACATACCCCAACATTGGCAAGCATGATAAGCGGTCACACAAAGCTGGAATAAAGTTGCAGCTAAGAATTTATTACTGAGAGATGAGGAGACGGTTGCTATTGAAAAATATCTTTGACCCTGCTCCTGTCCACACACAGAGGTCTAAGGGATCTCCCAGGAGTGGTGACACCATTTTGCAAACCAAGGAGGAACATATGTAGATCTCAAAGTGACAGATGGACAAAACCAAAGACAACCTTAGTTATCCGTCATAAATTCCACGAGTATCGTTAATTCACAACATGGCAAAGCTCAGTACTTCTACTCATACTCAAGATTCCTTGGACAGACTTAAATCACTGCATAACAGGTTAATGTCATCTCTTCTTTCCTTTCCCTTCCCCTTCTCCATAACAAACCAGAATTTATGTTTTTTGTTATTTGGTGCCACTGGTGAGCGGCTTTTATAGATTGTTACCATGGAACCTGGCATTTAGTTAGCCTCGAGGTACCCTGGCTAACTTTTAGGCTTAAGATAAATCAGTCTTTGTGTAAACCTGTGCAACCTCAAATTCATTTTAAGGACAAAACCAACCATTCTAAAAAATTGGTTTTGTCTAAATAAATCTCAGAAATTTTTGGCAAATACATTTTCTGTTCCGTCAGTTTCAGTTGTGTTAGCCGACATCGTGGAAATTCTTTACTTTTTTCACTTCATCATTGCACCAGTAGACCTCACCTCTTAGTTTTTCCCTTACAGACATTTCTCTGGATGTGGTCAGAGTCACACTGGAGCCTCTTATTGTTAAAGTCATACAGAGTTTTAGACTCCCATGTCAGAAAAACCACCAGCCAGATCAGGTAGAATAAAAACAATGAGCGACTGGCAGGAGACATTTGAACAAACAACTCCCCCCCCCCCCGCGGGAAAAAAAATAAAAATAAAAAAAAAAAAACCCCACACATTTTAAAATTT
>VUQG01023435.1:0-21254 GCA_015106755.1 Etia nguti
CATTCAGTAATGCTCTTACTGTTGTAGAAAAACATGTTTAATACTTGCCTGAATGTTTTTGGATACAATAGCATGTGCCTGCCCTGGTTAAACTCTTATTGCGGCAATGGGATTTCAACCCACATGTGTGAGGAGCCTGGAGTCTTAACCCAGATCCTTAGACCACACAACCACACTACCGATACAGCAGGGAAATATTAGAGCTTCAAATGTGCAATACAAAGTGGAACCAGTCTCACCAACTTTATAAACAGTACATGTGCACAATACCCCAAACTGTTCGTCAACCCTGATTAACAATGGGCCCTTGGCTCAGTTTCACCATTGTCGATATGCAACTTGTCATAAATATTGATCAATAGGCATGATTACCATTCACAGAGAGTCAAGGAATGGCTGCAATCACAACAGAAGTGAGGCATGACAGTTGACGGCTCTTCCTCCCGTATTACTTTTAACTATTTTCGGAACCACAAGTAAACCAGCAGTCTGAGAGTAAATGGCTTTATGTGTGTGATATGGTACTGGAACGTCCTTAGACAAGATGGGGCCTAATTATTCAACACTTTGTATATGAGTAGAATGACTTTACAGGGAGCCAATAAAGAGAAATCAGTGTTGGAGAATTGGTAGTCTCTCCTTTAGTCTGTATCATTATTGCAAATAAAACAGACTATCATAAATAGAAAAAAACATGCAAAATGGTAAAACACAGCAATACTCAACTAAAGCCCACATGAGGAAAAAAACACTGCTGGGAGGGGTGACTTTCTCAAGCCTCTTGATTTTCCAAAACAAAGTGTAACCTGATACACTCCATTTCTCCCCTCACAGTGAAACGGTTTGTTATTCACCTTGACATACAAAAACACACCAAGGACAGACAATGGATCGAGAAAAACTCTGCTGTTCAGTCTGTCTGGATCTACTGAAGGATCCAGTGACTATTTCTTGTGGACATAACTACTGTATGAACTGTATTAAAGTGGACTGGAATAAAGAGGATCCAAAAGGAATCTACAGCTGTCCTCATTGCAGAAAAATCTTCATACCAAGGCCTGCCCTTGTGAAAAACACCATGTTAGCAGAGTTAGTAGAGGACTTGAAGACACCTGGACACCAGCCTGCTCCTGCTGATCTCTGCTATGCTGGACCTGAAGATGTTTCCTGTGATGTCTGCAGTGGAAAAAAGCTGAAAGCAGTTAAGTCCTGCCTGGTATGTTTGGTTTCTTACTGTCAGCAACACCTCCAGCCTCAATATAACTCCTCTGTCTTTGACAATCACAAGCTGGTCAAACCATCCAACAGGCTGAAAGGGAACATCTGTTCAATTCACAATGAAGTGATGAAGATGTTCTGTCGTGCTGATCAAAATTGTATCTGCTATCTCTGCTGTGTGAATGAACATAAAGGCCACAACATGGTTCCAGCTGAAGAAGAAAGGATTGAAATGCAGCAAGAATTTGAGGTGATTTTGCAAAAAGTTCAGCAGAGAATTCAGACCAGAGAAGGGGAAGTAAAGGTGCTTCAGAAGGAAATCGAGGAGATTCTGCAATCTTCTGGTAGCGTTGCGAAGGACATCGAGTCCATCATTAATGAACTGGTGAGTTTCATTAAAGAAAAAGGCTTAAATCTGAAGCAGCAGATCAAATCCCAGCAGAAAACTGAAGAGAGGCGAGTCAAAGAGCTTCAGAATAAGCTGAAGCAGGAGATCACTGAGCTGAAGAGGCAAGAAGATGAGCTAAAGCAGCTTTCATACACAGAGGACCACACTGAATTTTTACGTAGTTACTACCAAATGTCCATACTCACTGATTCTACTGACTCACCAAGCTTCAGAATTTGTTCAGTTAAATACCTTGAGGATCTGGAAAGAGCAGTGTCAGAAGCCAGAGATAAACTCAAAATGTTTCTAAGTGAGGAATGGATTAAACTCACTCTTAGAGTAAGATCAGCAGATGTTTTACTACCACAAGCACAACCTAAGACCAGAGATGAGTTTTTAAAATATTCATGTCAACTGACAATGGACCCAGATACAGTGCACCGAAAACTCTTTCTATCAGATCAGAACAGAACCGTATCAGACAATGCTCCAAATCCATGTAAGAACTCTGGTCTTAAAAAAAGAGACAGGTTTACCGCTGAGCAGCAGGTCCTGAGTAAAGAGAGTCTGATTGGACCTTGTTACTGGGAAGTGGAGTGGAAAGGGGAAGGGGTTTCAGTAGCAGTTTCCTATAAGAATGAAATAAGACTGGATCAAAGTGAGTTTGGAAGCAATAATACGTCCTGGGCATTAGAGTGTTACAACAAAAGCTACAAATTCAAACATAACAACATTACAACTCCCATCTCAGGCCCGCTGTCCTCCAAAGTAGGAGTGTACGTGGATCCCAGAGCAGGTATTCTGTCCTTCTACAGTGTCTCTGACACCATGACCCTCCTCTACAGAGTCCAGACCCCATTCACCGCACCGCTCTATGCTGGACTGTGGATTTGGAAGAGTTTTTGGACTGACACCACTGCTACATTTAATGAGTTGAAGTAGATCGTGCTTATCAAACACCATAAGAGAAAAAAATTTCAGTTTTGTCTTGCTTATTTTTCTGCTCACTGGTCAAAGGCCCGTCAAACCATGTGACTGTGATATTTCAAGTTTTTAGGTAGGTAGCTTGTATTTCTTTCTTCTTGGCGGCATAGCAAAAACATGAAATGTTGACAGTAATGTAATATATTTTCTCCTGTACCAGAACATGAAATATTTAGCAGGTAGTTATGATGAATACCACTTGAACATGTATGAATATAAAAATACAGCATGTGGCTTTCGCATTATATAGTTTGAATTTATATTGTTTCTGCAATCTTTTCCGTTCCACTGCATACATCTTTAATTGGGTTTTTCATTAGTTTTCAGATTCTGGTAACTTTATAGATCTTAGAAAAAGGTAGCTGGTTTGCATCTTACCCAGGCAAGCTACCACTGTAAACATTAATCGCAAACATTGTTGCATCTCAAGGCATAGTTCAACAACAAGGTCAATAAATCAAAAGGAATAAATAGTAAAAGACATGAAGAAATACATAAAAAAATAGACAGATTGACAAAGAAATTAACTTCTTATTTAAGATTGTTCATTTTTAATGTAAATGACCCCTGTCAGAGTGTAATGACCTAATAGTTGTGTGAATTTAGAATTTTAAGTGACTTTTTATTCTGCTCTGGGGAACAAGGCAGTGGTGACTTGAAAGCAACTTTCTGAACTCAGTTGGTTACTCAGATGGTTACTAATGACTTTTCCCATATTTATCACCTAACTTCCATAGAATGAACACAAATCTTTTTGCCTGACAGCCATGAATGCTGGCTGTCAGGAAATTTGGGAACTGTTAAGAAATGTATCAACTTTAGAAACTTAATTCTATTGTATTAAAACAGCTGACATGTTTAATTGTAATTACTGTATATGTAAAAACAAAAATTAATTACAAAAACATAAACACTTTGCTAACTATGTAAAGAAATCGAATTAAGAAAGCTGACTAATTATGAATAATACATTATGTACTGTATTTATTGTGTGTTCATTGCATGAACTTTGTGAGTGCTGCTGCAGAAAAAGCTCCAAATGGCCACGGATTTTGGCAGGACCCAGAAAGCAAAGTTACACAACAGATCATAAGTAAGTGTGTTTATTTTTCAACAAAAGGAGAGAGGTATGTAGACCCAGGATCAGGGCAGCCATAACATGTTTAACGGGAGTGTCTGTAAAGAAGGGGGGAAAACATGAGTCAGGACAGGAATGGCAGGGAGAACATAAATTGTGAGACGAGATCCGGGGAGTTGGTCAATGGTCACTGATAAATGATCAGTGGTCACTGATTAAAAGTCTTTGATCTGTGATTGTTGATCAATGGTCATAACAATTTGAATATTAATGATCAAGAAACTGACCTCACAGCCCATTGTTCACCAGTGGTGCTAGTTTCAGTCATTGTGCAAAGGTACTGTTTATAAAGTTGGGGAAACCTGCAGTCAGCTGAGACTGAAGAAGTCACGTGGAAGATTGACTAAACGTTTCTCCTAATGAAAACGCTACGTCCAGATGAACAGAATCAACTTTTTGGGAGGATATCACATTATTTTTCCACAATGCCTCCATGCTCTTTTATTCTGTGTACAGCCCATTTTCCCCTCTCTCACGCATGTCATTGGTTTAACCTAAGGAATGTTTAGTCCTCATTGGTTATAGACAATATCACTCAAACAGGAGCGGGTCAAGCTGTTTAATACAACTTATTAAAATAAACAAGAAAAAATAAAAGAAAGAATGAAACAAAGACTTGTGGTCTCAAAGTCTCAAGGTGGGAAGTAAAACTTACTAAAATAAACACAATAAACACATGCAAAATAGCAAACCACCATAGGACCCAATGAGAATTAATGAAATACTTCCATTGCATGACTGTCACTCGTGGAAACATTTATTTCTCAACTGAGAGGGGGTGACCTTCTGAAATCTCATGATTTCCTCAAACAGAGTGTAACCCAATACATATCACCTTCTCCTCTCACAGTGATACTGTTTGGGATGCACTTTGCAGGCAAAAATTGACACCAAGGCTATACATGGATCAAGAGAAACTCTGCTGTTCAGTCTGTCTGAATCTACTAAAGGATCCAGTGCCTCACTATGACTCCCCTGCCTTTGAAAAGCACAAACTGGTCAAACCTTCCAAGAGGCTCAAAGGGAACATCTGTTCAATTCACAATGAGATCATGAAGATGTTTTGCTATACTGATCAGCAGTGCATCTGTTATCTCTGCTGTGTGAATGAACATGAAGGCCACAAAACAGTTCCAAAAATCCAGCAGAGAATTTGGAGAAAAGAGGAGGAAGTAAAAGTGCTTAATAAAGAGGTGGAGGGGATTGAAGTGTCATCTGATGAAGCAGTGAAAAACAGTGAGAAAATAACAAATGACCTTGTAAGTTACATTAAAGAACAAGTCTCGAATCTGAAGCAGCAGATCAAATCCCAGCAGAAAAATGAAGAGAGTTGAGTTATAATACTTCAGAATAAGCTAGAGCAGATTTCTGTAAAAGATAGACGAGGAGCTAAAGAGAGGACACAGAGAGGACAACACAGAATTTCTACTCAGCTACCCCCTGCCTTCTAAACTCAACAATTATACAGACTCACCAAGCTTCAAAATGCGTCCAGTTAAATACTCTGAGGATCTGTAATCAGCAGTGTTAGAAGCTATTTATAAGTTGAAATTTTGACTTAATAACTTTAAATTATGAGTAGTTATGGGGTAAGGGGATAAGATTTAGCAGTTAGGCTTTTATAGCTTTTATAGCTATGAAAAAAACAAAACAAATGCATATATCTTAGAGTGATGTCACAATGGATCTATCCATTGAGCGTGCCCCGCCCCCCTTAGTTAACTACAGGTTTCATGCAGTTTAATCAAGTTCTATTTCAGTTAAAAGCCCTGTTTTCCCTCTCTTCTTATCAAAGTTGTTTGATGTCTGGGTTGGTGGAAGGGCAAAGTTAGGGTGAACACGTATTATATTCAGCAGACTCGTCTGTCTTGACGAGTAAATCTGTTGGCTATCAATGCAGCGGTTGAAGAGTCCGTGAAAAGACTACAAAGAATCCCAGAATGCACCTCCCGCGCGTCCGCTGAAGTTGAGAAAAAGTGTCCTCGCGCGGAACTTTAGATGAGTCCTCAAAATCGTCTATCTCTCCTTACAGAATCATCGAATTGACTTTTTTTAATCGAGATAAAATCGTATTAAGACATAATATAGAACATAAAGTTGTAATTTTCAAAACCTTTATGTCTGTTAATCTTACGGTTGAAGCCAGCTTTACCGGGTGGGTAATACGGAATGTTGACGGTGTGACACCAGACCCGGGCAGAAGAAGCCGCTCTCTGTGTTCAGAATTTGTCTTATTTTCCAGCTCCATCTAAAAATTTGGATTTCAGCCAACCTAAATGAGTTTCAGAGGTGACAGCGATGATGACGACAACTGCAGTAAACGAAGAGTCGCGTATGTTTACAGCCCGGAGTACATCCAGACCTGCGACACTTTATCCAAAGTGCCAAACCGGGTGAGTTGAACTGAATGAGAGGCGTTACAGAGCTAGTTAGGTAGCAGCCTTTTCCTAATCTGGAAAACGATATCCTTGTCTTTACCTCTGTTACCAGGCGAGTATGGTCCACTCACTGATAGAAGCCTATGGACTGCTTCAACACATGAGGTGAGCTGCTGGTGTTTGTACCGAGAGAGAGCCCAGTTGGTATTGTTTTTGTCAGTGAGCAGGAGAGGATGTGCAAAAGTCTACCCAGGAAATTTTGCAAAGCTGAAACTAATTTGAGCTCTGTTAGTACTGCAGTTAAATCAGTCTAAAGCCCAAATCTCGCTTTATCAAAGATGCACCAGTGTTGTGTTTGTGATGTAGAGGGACAGAAAAAAGCTTTGGAGTCCTGGATGTTTAATCTGTTTATCCAATAATTCACTGGAGAAAATTTCAAAAAGGGAATGACACATGTGGCCACGACCATTTTCAATGTAATGCTGTGTTGAACTGGGACC
The DNA here is from genome assembly GCA_015106755.1 of Etia nguti. Taxonomy (NCBI): domain Eukaryota; kingdom Metazoa; phylum Chordata; class Actinopteri; order Cichliformes; family Cichlidae; genus Etia; species Etia nguti. Next base: position 6,607 of record VUQG01023435.1, read on the forward strand.
CAATGAAGTGACTCCAATACTGGAGCGATATGGTCAAATCTACGTGCACCTGTAAGAAGTAAGAAGAGAAAACCTCAGCAATCAGATGACCCCCTATGAGCAAGCACTTGGCGAGTGTGGGATAGAAAACCTCCCTTTTAAAAGGAAGAACCAGGCACAGGGATGGGCGGCCATCTGCCGTGATCGGTCGGGGGTGAGGTGAGGGAGACAGGACAAAAGACACACTGTGGAAGATGAAGGAGGGTGGATCAATCCAAATATCAATAGTATATTTACCAAAGCTGGTATTTGTATCAGATCTATATAAAAATTTGTCGTATTGCTCAGGACTAGTGGAAGAGGACCAACGATTAACAACTAATGATTAAATGCGGAGTGGGTATATAAACACATTGAGAGTGAAAACAGGTGAGTGAAGAAGAAACATTTAGTCTATCATGGGAAGCCCCTAGCACCCTCGTCTTATTGCACCGTAACTAATGGAGGATTCAGGGAATTATTAAGATGTTGGTCGAAACTGATAACACTGTCCAAAATGATGCCAACGTCCCTGACTTTCTCACTGTGAGAAAGGGAGGATAACTAAAACCTCCTGAGACAAAAGTTTTATTTTGAAAGCGAACTGTCTCCATTTTCGATCTGCATCAAACTTTCTCATCAAAGTTTTACTACTGCTCGTCTGGTAGGTGGCAGAGACGGGAAATCTGCTAGCAACAAAAGAAATCACTAGGAGATTTCTGGTGCAGCATCTTCTTTCACCCAGCGAGAGCCAACAACCTCCCTAGCAACCACTGATTGTGTCACATCCACTATGGTGGACAGCCCCTGAGCGACATGCATGTGAAGTACAAATGAAACTTGATTAAATAAATTAGATTATTTATTGTTGTAGTAGCTAACTTTAAGTGTAAGACCATACATTAACCCTCCAAAATGCCAGTCCCTGCCTACAGTTCCCAAAGTGTGGGCTGAGACCCCCTGCAGAGCCGTGCAGGTACTGCAGGTTGGCTGGAGTAATAAAAGAAGTTCAGTTTGAAATTCTGCACAGTGTGTGCACAGTTGCATATTCATATGATTTATTTATTTATTAAAAAACAACAACAAACTGAATTAAAACTGGTAATAGGACGTGAGTAATTTGTGACAAGTTTCTCTTTTTAGCCTGATAAAATGGCCCGTAACATTTCTTTTTAACTCCATTTCTCCTGTCTGCTTGTCACTGCAGTGTTTGTGCTGTTAAATCACTCTTTCTCCCTGCTCTCTCCAGCATTGTCAAACCCCATGTGGCCACTATAGAGGAAATGGCCAAATTCCACACTGATTCCTACCTGGAGCATCTCCACAAGATCAGCCAGGACGGCGACAACGATGACCCCCAGTCGGCTGACTACGGCCTGGGTGAGCAAAACACATTGCTACCTTTTTATTATTTAATCTTTAATGTGTTAAACGCACACACTTTTAGTGCCATACGATGTCAGTGGGGTGCTGGTTTAAAGCACAGCTGCCTTTTATCCTGTATGACCAAAGTGATAAAGGGCTAAACTGATCATTACCTGCAATATTAAAGCAGCTGTAGTACAAAAATGGAAATTAAGGGGGTGAAAATGATTTCCCCAGTAGATGGCAATGTAACACTGCGCTTAATAACACTGACAGCGACCATAAATGTTCTCCTCAAATAATGTTTTTTTCTTTTGTTTGACACACAAGTGCTTTAAAAAAAAAAAAAAAAATCTAAGGGTATGTTTGTTGACCTTGTCCCACTCCGAGGATCCCACTGTTGTTTGTTGTTCTTGGATGGGATGTATGTTAGTCCATCCTTTTCCGAGGTTTACATTTCTAACTTTAGACTAAGCTTCAAGTTCACCCTGCTTGTTTTTGTTTCATGACATTCCCTTATCCTTTATCTTTCTCTCACCCTCTCTTTTTTAACTCAGTAAAGTACTCATTCAAGGACTTGAGTTACCCTTCAGATTTCAGTGCGGTTTAAGGTGGAAATATCACAGAAAATGTGTTTGTGCTTTTTCGTGTCGTCGTAAAATCCACTGCGGGATCCGAGGCTTGTACCACGAAGCAGGATATTAGGGGCCTGTAGAAGTAACTCGGTGTTTAATGGTGGGGTTTCGGTGTCACTTCTTACTGGCATACATCACTAGGGTAACATATGCTGCAGACCTAACCTGATCCAGGTAAGACACCTCCAAGTGACGAATCATTTCCTTGAAAAATAGCGTTACGATTCCTGGGAAAGCCGGTCATATGAGACTGATAAGCCCTCGATTAACTTATCGAGTTGATAACCATCTTCATGTGACTGCTTACTCTGATTGCTGATGTCAGTGTAAATAAAGCCAGATAATTGAATTCAGTTCAGTTTTATTTATATAGCACCAAATCACAACACCAGTTGCCTCACGGTGCTTTATATTTTAAGGTAAAGACCCTATAATAACCCAGAGAAAGACAACCGCCTTGGAAGGAAAAATTCCCTTTTGACAGGAGCAGACACCTCCACCAACCAGCTGGACGGTGAGGGGAGGAAGACGGGGAAAAAAGACACGCTGTGGAAGAGAGCCACTGATAAATAATAACTAATGGTTAAATACAGAGTGGTGTATAAACACATGGTGAGTAAAGAAGAAACAGTGCATTGTGGGAATCCCCCAGATAGCCTTGGTCTATTGCAGCATAACTAAGGGATGATTCAGGGTCACCTGATCCAGCCCTAACTATAACCTTTATCAAAAAGGAAAGTTTTAAGTATAAGTTTATCCTAGCTGTAATCAGCCTCCTTAGTAGTACAGACCCCTGACTAGTTAACATGTGTAGTGCGAATTGGTTTTACTTTTAAAAAAAAAAAAAAATTATTTTTTAAATCCCTCATCTTCCTCCCTCCAGGCTATGACTGTCCAGTGGTCGAGGGCATATTTGAATATGCAGCAGGAGTAGGGGGCGCTACGCTGACGGCAGCTCAGACTCTGCTGGACCAAAAGTGTGACGTGGCCATCAATTGGGCAGGAGGGTGGCACCATGCCAAGAAGTAAGCTAACTCACTTTAGTATGCTGTAACCTTCCTGTGTGCTGCATTACATGTGTATATAGTGTCTCTCAGCAGGCCGTCTTCCTGACCCGTGCCCTCCTTCTCCGCCTAAACCAGCTTTACACGAGCACTTGTTCAATCAGTACTTGTCAGTTTAAGAACAGAGACAGTGCCTCACAGTGATTATGTCCTTTTAATCATATCTGTAGACAGTAATAGCCCATTTATGTGTGCCGATGTGACGTAATCGCACTGTTGCAGAAGTCTCCCCCCGTGACAGTCACATAATGCCTGTGAAGGCAGACTTGCAGCTAGCTCATGCCAGTAGATGTCACTTTTGTCATCTATCACCACTCATGAGGGTGAGAACGGCGAGCATAAATAGAGCTCCAAGCAGCCAGTTTCCCCCCTCCAATGAAACATCTACTGTAGGAATCACTCTTTAGATTAACCATATCGGCATAAAGCTTTAGAGACATTACACACTGGTCACTGAACAGTATTTTGTTGTGCTTGTGTCAGTCACTCTGGGTTAACTGATCCAGCTGTGATCATGTTTTCAGGTGTTTCAGGCCTAGACTCAGAACTTGTTAAACCATCAATTTCCATCAGTTACATCAAATGGCCTGAAGAGGGTGCTCTTGACAAAGCAGTACATTTCAAACGTGGCGCTTCATCTTCATCTCTCTCATCGTCCAGGGATGAAGCGTCAGGCTTCTGTTACGTGAACGATGCCGTGCTGGGAATCCTCAGACTGAGAGAGAAATACGAAAGAGTCCTCTATGTGGACGTTGACCTGCATCATGGAGACGGTACACACCAAACACTGTTTTGACTTGTGCACTATTAAAAATAGGCTTCTTTTACATTTTCTCATCCTCACAGCAGTTTTTTGTTTCTTTTGGGTCCAGCTTTAAAAAGCTCTTTCCTCCCCTTTGGCCTCTGCAGGTGTAGAGGATGCCTTCAGCTTCACATCCAAAGTCATGACCGTTTCACTGCACAAGTTCTCGCCCGGGTTCTTCCCAGGTCAGCCCATACAGTGAGCTTAACCACAGCATACTTTAATATGCCAATTTGAATTATGAGACCGTGTTGGATAAGTTTGTGCTTGCTTAGGTACGGGTGACCTGTGTGACACGGGCCTGGGTAAAGGCCGCTGGTACGCTGTGAACGTCCCGCTGGAGGACGGCATCAAGGACGACAGATACTACCAGGTTTTTACCAGGTACACGCTCTCATATACACACACAGAGAAACTGTATCGTTGTTCTCCTATATAACTCCAAGAGATCAGAGATCAGGGTCATCCATTGAGGAGTGCTATGGAGCATGTGCAGGTTCAGCATTTTATCAGGGACACTTTAGCAGGGAAATCCTTCCATTGTGAGGCTTAAACTGGGGATTTTCTAGCTGAAGGAGTTTCTCTATGCTGAGCACTCAATGCAAATGTGTCGCCTCTAAAAGGAAATAAAGGGTTAAGACCCGTTTGTTTGTGCTCTCTGTGTCAGCATCTGTACAGCGCAGATTCTGTGATCTTGAACAGGGGGAGCAGAGTTTGTTTCCTCTGCTGTCTCGGCTGCTTATAAAGCCATAAAATCTGTATTTGAGCAAAAGAGCAAAAAAAAGTGTAGGTGGTGTTTTTTTTTTTTTTGTTGTTGTTGTTTTTTTGGCAAGCAGCAACCATCTCAGCTCTGTGTGTGAGTGCTGGGATGATTCCAAGAGTTTTTATTTGTTTTGTTTTTTTTAAATGGAGTGGCACGAGAGTAAGGCAGAGGGGTCTCAGTGGAAATCAGACATAAACAGCGTAGAAAATTAGCATAGAAAACACTGGATGTGATTTTCAGGCTCATGTGCCCTCATACACGTAGTGCTACAGTTATAAAACAGGAATTAAGACTTTCTATTTTAGTACAACTCATAAAAACGCTTAATTACTCTAATAACACTAAAGTTACAGCATCAAAATAAACTTACAAATACTCAGTATACACAATCGAATACACAATATTATTAGATTGTAATTATTCATTCACTAATGTTTATGCCAGTTTAATGGTGAGAGACCTTTTTATTTGCCTATGTAGTGCATTGTTGGGTTAGCTTTAATAATACAGCATCACTGTTATTGTGCAAAAGTCTTGAGTCACCCCTTTATTTCTTTATAGTTTGCCTCCAAGGAGTATTTCTTGACATGTTTTAAAGTGGTCTTCAGTAATAGTTCTCCAGGCTTTTTGAAGGTCTTTCAATGTTTTTCTTTCATTGGCTGCTTTTTTAGTCATTTTCAGTCCAGTCCTTGTAGCTGACCATTTTCAGAAGAATGTTTTTTGTTTGTTAAGCCAGTTTAACACTGTACTATGAATCATTCAGGCATAAAAAGACACATCATTTGTTCCAATTTCTTTAGCCAAATCTATGAAAAATGTCAAATATAACAAAGGGATTCCCAGAGAGCTATTAGATGAAAAAATCTTGCCATATCTCTGCATCGTGTGCAGTGTGTCCTTATGATTTTTTAGGTTTCTTAATATATATCTACAGTAGATGAACAGTATCTGCAAGTCATGTCCTTAACAAAATAGGCAAAAACAAGACCTGTCAAGACCTGGAGAACTGTTCCTGAAGACTATTTTTTTATCCTTGTCGTAATTTCATGATTGCGGATCAGCCGGCATTTGTGAGCTGATGGTAATGGAAATTAAAATTACTCTCTATTTCTCAGCATTGACTTCTAATGGGTGAAACTAAAGTCTTTTCTTGTAAAGTTACTAATGCAAGTGACTGAAAACTCGTATCCCATCCATCCACTTCTCCAATTCAAGGTCATGTGTGTGGGCTGGAGTCATAGGGCAAGAGGTGGTGTACACAGAGATAGGTATCAGTGTTTGATACCTAACTTAACCCATGCATGGTTTTAGAGTGTGGAAGAAAGCTTTAGTACCTGGAGAGAGCCGGGGAGACTGTGCAAGCTCCACAAAAAAGACAGAGTAGTGCTCCAGCTCTGTAAAATAATGAGTAAGCTACATGTAGACTAATACTTCTTACTTACTTTTTATTGGTATAATCACAGGCTACTGCTTTAGCACCTCTAATTGGTGGAAGTAACTGAACAAATTGGGTGTAAGTGTTTTGTTTTAGTGTTCTACGCTTTCTATAAAGTTATTGTTGTTCAGAACAGAATGTACAGGTAAGGCTTTTTTTTAAAGTCATGTTAGCCATCACTGTTTGAGCGCCTGCAAGGTTTTTGTTGGCTCAAGAGGGCCCTGTGGCAGTGACTGCGCACATCAGCACAAATAGTCACAGAAGTCTATAAATTTTCCTGAATTGTTTTTCTTTTTTTGGATGCTTGATAACCAAATGATATGCATCCTCTGTGGGTAACAGAATTCTTACTCCCATCTCCTTTTTACAGCGTCCTGCAGGAGGTGCGGGCACAGTTCAACCCAGAGGCGATAGTGATGCAGCTGGGTGCCGACACAATGGCGGGTGACCCCATGTGCTCCTTCAACATGACTCCTGTTGGGGTGAGCAAGTGTCTGCAGTATGTCCTGCAGTGGCAGCTACCTACACTCCTGCTGGGCGGAGGTACGCTTCACGTGTGTGTTTGTTATTCTGACTGATGTTGATGTGTGTGTTGGTATATCTCCACGTATGGGCGTATGTGCATGTTTCTTGGAGAGCTGAGGTAGTCCAGATATAACGGTGTAGTGTACCTTCTCTTTTGTGTGTGTTTGTGTTTGCTTTGAATTTCTGAGTCAGTCATTTAAGCACATTTACACACAAAAACACACACATACTGCCCTGTCCCAGACTCCTCAGCCCTTGGCCAGATGATAGCTACTAATTATACAACACAATGAATCCATTTTACTCAACTACAATCCCACCTCTCTTCCTTTCTCTCCCCTCCCGCTCTGTCCTGCATACTTTGTCCTCAGTCCATCCCCTCCATCTTTAAACTTTCTCTGTGTCTTCTGTATGTGGGAGGCTTTATAGTTTTTCTTCCAGAGGATTTTGTCATGTTAGCTTACTTTTTTTGGTCTGAAGAGCTACACAAAGCTGTATAAATGTGAAAGTACAAATGAGCTCTCATTGCACACACATTCAGCTGAACACAAGAATGAACTGGCTCAGGTCAACAAAAGAATAGACTGTATACAAAAGCTGCTCATAACCACATGGACACACATAACTGCTAATCAGTGCTAAATAAAAGAATAAATAAGTACTCAGATTTCATGCACTAGTTCCACTGGAGCACAAATGTGCTATTTGAAAGATAAAAATAAGAAATTGAAATACTTCAAAACAGCAGCACCAACAGTGCAACTTTAACAAGAAAAAAAAAAAAAATCATCATCCAAACATTTGTTCTGTAGCAGGCTGTAAACATGTTTACGTCAGCTTTATATGTATAGTTAACATTGGAGTCTTCAGAGATTGTTAGAGTCGGCCTCAAGTGGCTATTAGAGGAACTGCAGTTTGGACACATAGTTAGATGCAGGGTATTTGATAGGTTAGTTTTGTTTTGTTTTTTAATTTAAAATTTTCTCCCAGACATGTTTTTTATTCCTTGTTTGTGATTTAGCATTTTAACATGGGAATCCATGGTTATTGACACCTCGAGTGGCCATCGGAGGAACTGCACTTTCTTGGCCCTTGTGAGAGTTGGGTTCATTTTTCACTGCTTTGAAGTCGAAGGTTACTGGCATTTTCTTACACTTGATGACGGAGTAACAGGGGCGGATCTAAAGAAATTTTCTTAGGGTGGCATGGAAATCAAATGGGGTGGCAAAATCAAAGACTTTTTTCAAACACATATGCAGGTGTTACATATGGTTAAAATGATTCAAATGCAGTAAGTATACACATGTTTCATATAAATATAGTCTATAACTTAATTATTTTCTGTAGCCCACATAATTAAACATTTCAGTTTCATAAAACATGTGAATTTTGATTTTATGTACTGTATAGCCTGTATAATAAATACATATGTATCCCAATAAGTATAAAATCCAGAAAGCTACACAACATGGGGCAGTTCATTTGCTGAGTTAACCATCTGAGGTCCAAAATATAATTGGCCATTTTTGACTTGACTTGTGATTTTACATTTGTATTTCACCTTCAAATTGTTTCTTTTTGCCTTGCGTTGTTTGGTATGATTCTCTTCAGCACAATCTCACATGTCTGAATTTACAGTTATTTTTTCATTGACATACTGTTTTACCGTAACTGATCTGAAATCACACAAAAAACATCAAATCCTAGTAGTAGTTTTTGGGGGGGTTTTTTGTTTTGTTTTTTTACTGACCTGTTATCAAATTATCAAGTGCCTGATGGCTCACTGACAAACATGTTTAGTCTTTAATGCAGAGTTCCTGTAAGTCCTCATCTCTGTTGACTTTGCCTTAGGAAATTACCCACAGAGCATCGTCAGAGGAATGCAGCACATATTTATTTCAGGAATAAAAAAATACTATGAAGAGATTATATTTATAACAGATTTAATTAAATGTTGTTTTGATCAATATTAACATTAGTCCCTGATTATTTTCTTCTTGTTTTCCCTGTGGCTCTTAGGCTACATTCACACTGCAGGTCTTAATGCTCAATTCCAATTTTTTGATCAAATCCGATTTTTTTTTTTTTGTCTGGTTGTTCACACTACAAATACAATTTGACAGCAAACGCGGTCTAGTGTGAATGGTTCACGGCCCTCAAAGCGGTGCAAAAGAAGATGTCACACACAACGCGCTCTGTTTACGGAAGTAAAAATGGCGGCTACAGAGTTAGTAGGTGTTGTTGCAGCAGTCTATCAATTTCTGCACAGTCGTAACCGACAGAATTTTGACAAATTAAATAGAGAAAGAACGAAAATGAGAGAAAAAGAGAGCCCGTGCTGATAATTGGCGTCTGTCTTCTGTCAGTGACGTAAAAGACGGATTTAATGCGACATGGCCATTCAAACACAAGTCGCTTTCTAAAACATCAGATATGTATTGGATTCAGTACCACATATGAAAGTGACCCAGGTCGGATTTGAAAATATTCGATTTGTGCTGTTCAAACTGTCATACCATGATTGGATATGGGTCGCATAGGGTCAAAGAAGTCGGATTTGATGCGCTTTCACCTGCAGTGTGAACGTAGCCTAACTGCAATAATTATAGCAGTATTTGTTGGGAATACTGACAGCTTGTTTGTCTTTCAGAGTGCAGTGTCATGGTCTGTGTGCAGGCAGGCAGGAAGGGACCCAAACGCAGATGCGAAACTTAAACTCAAAAAGCAGCTTTATTGCTGGACACTAGAAAAAAAACTTAACTAAACTTGACGATACAGAAATAAACTAGGCAGGCTTTCAAGGCAGAAAACACAGACAAGTAAGAGGGAGAACGCAACACTGACAGAGAGACACACAGGGCTTAAATACACTGAGGGGTAACGAGGGAATGAGACACAGGAGGAGAGCACAGCTGGGAGTAATAAAACATGACGAGAATAAGGGGAAGCAAAACTAGAAACATTGACATGAGATGAGGACTATCAAAATAAAACAGGAAACACAAAACAGGAACAGACTTGATACAGAACAGAGAAAACATGGAACACAGGGACAGGAATGATGAGAGACACAACTGACTGGGGGAACAAGATAATAAACATGAAGACTGAAGTAAACCTATAGTAAACACGAAGGTACAAGTACAAAATCTAAGAACTAGAATTAACAGTGCAAAGAAGAACTAGAGCACTGGAAACACAAAACAGAAACCAAAACACTAGTAATAATAAACCATGATGAAATCCGATCAATAATAATAATAATAATAATACAGAAAACACTGAGTCACCGACCCAGGACCGTGACATGCAGACCCATTCTTCTCAGCCAACAGAGCTTCCTCAACTTAAATCCAGTAAGCACTCCTGTTTTTTCCTGGTGTTTATTCCACAGGCCTATATGAATCCCACTGAAACACCTTTCTTTAGCTTTTAGAAGAACTCCAGACTTCACTTCCACTTCTCCACACACCTCTGACTAACCACAAGAACTAAGTACAGAAAAAGCAGCTGCAAAGATGTAAGGTCCCCTATGATATTAACATGCACTTTGTTGTCTGTATGACTGCCCTTGCCAGTGCAGTTATTGACACAATCATAGTACATTTCTCATTAACAATAATAACAAACAATGTCAGTGTCTGACCCGAAGTCTTATCCAGCTGTGACGTTTACTGCCTCTCACGACTTCAGTCACACAGTCTGAGTAAAACCCTGTAGGACTAGAGTCTTTCTGCTGTTCTGTTCTTTTCGTAAGTGTGCCATAATGTTAAACACTACACTGTACTGGATGTCTGTCACAACACTGCATCACCTGTTAAAACAGCTTTTCCCAGGATGCAGACTCAGTTTCCAGCATTTAACATTAGTGCACTATTCATGTTTTATTCTTGCAGCAGGTCATTTCTTTAGTGATGATTCAGTTCTCGCCGCAGAGATGCTGAGCACTTGTTCGGCCTTTTGCCTTCACTCTGCGGCCCATCTCATCCCAAACCATCTTGATTGGATTTTGTCATGATTTGCAAAGACAGATCGTGTGGAGATGAGAGGTGTGGACCCAAGCACAGACAAACAGAGGGATAGGCGGACATTTTAACTGAAAGCGAGCTTTTATTCTTTGCTGTACGCAAACACAACAAAACAACTGGCAAAGGGGGAACTGAGAAAAGCTAAAAAAAAAAACCTAAACTGGGAAAAGCTAAACACAAAACATGAAGTACACGAGAAAAACAATACAAAAACCTGAAACCCAGAACGAGCAACCTGAGACTTGGCGAACACGAGGAGAGGTAAGCAGCAGATGATGAGCAGGAGATGATAAGCAGACAAACCGACAAGGAATAAAGGGAAAAACACACTATATATACACACAGAGGGTCCATCCATTCTCTTCTGCTTATCCTCTTCAGGGTCGCGGGGGGGCTGGAGCCTATCCCAGCTGTCTTAGGGCGAGAGGCAGGGTACACCCTGGACATGTATGTCCCGATAACAGCCCCCCCACCCCCACCCCCCTCAGGCGTGTTCTGGGTTCACTCGAGTTCACATGGTTTACCCCTGGTTTTTAATTAATCAAGCCACTAATTGTTTTGATTAAACTACTTACTTTATGGGTTGTGGGGATGTCTCGGCATCCAGTTATGCAGCCACATGCGTTCTTAAAGCAATTCTTTGTCTCGCGTGAATGAGCGGAACCCTTTTGTTTCTCGACAACCCTCGACAAAGCCTGCAATCACGCACAGGTTTTTTGTATTTACATCTAGTCAAAAACAAAAGGTGTTACAAATAGTGTTTTAATTACGTTAATTTTCTGGTTCTAACGATGTCTCACCATGCAATTATGCAGTTATTTTATTTTTTTGGTTAAAGCGGCGCAAATCGGGATTTCCTCTGTATGGGAAAATTCATCACTGTTCATAAGAGTTTAACCAGACCTCATTTTAAGAATCTACACGGCTCCTCATCACTAGACGATTCATCATTTTATTTAAATATCTGAATTTTCGGAATGGTGATCCAAGTGGGACACAGAGCCTGCTAGTTTTAATGCATCAGAATGTCGCAAATATAAATAAAAGCCTGATCAGCACCCAAACCTGCTGGATGGGCAGGATTATGATATATTTTATACAAGGTGGTTTCCATGATCAGTGCGAAACAGGAATGACTAAGATGTTGATGTTAACATGTGTTTTATTTGATTCACACACACAGTCACACACAGACAATGAATACTGAGGAGTAGCATACATTAAAACATGTTTCTCCCAACCCAGTAGGACAGGCGGATGGCTGGGATGAATCGGTCTGTCTGGCGCCTTTGCATCACCTCATCATAGTAGGTCTCAAAGAAATACTCAGACAATTCAAGCAGGCAGCTGTGTTGCACCTGACTGGGGTGGCCTGTTTGACATCCATAACATGTCTCCTGTAGAAACTCATTCAGTGCCAGCATCAGCAGGTGGAGGGTTGCAAGCTTAATGTTGATTACTGTTTCCTCACACAGGTCTGATCCTGTAGGGCCCTGCGAGCGTTGTGGAGAGGGGGGAAAAGTCGGCGGGGTCTGGATCAGCAGCGCTGGCGGTGGGGACTCTGGCGACTCTAAGAGGCCCCACGACTGCACGTCGTGCTCTGTAAAATGAAAAGCAAGGTCTTCATTTATCACATAGATACATACACACACACACACACACACACACACACACATGCGTTTAACCTACCATTTGGTTTATTTAGTTGTCAGACGGTCTTACGATTTTAGGTTTGCACAGGGTAGAAGGCAAAGCAGTCTTTTGACAAGTCGCCAAATCATCAAAAACAAGGCGTTTTCTAATACCCTCGTTAAGTCTGTCCTTCCTGATGGCATCGTCAATCGGGCTAAACATGCGCTGCATAGCTCTCCAGTCACACCACTGTAAAAAAAAACAAATCCTTAAACCATGTTGTGCGCTCTTCGAGGTTTAGAGGGTAAGGATTTAACCTCCAGTTTTCAACCCCTCTGGTAGCAATAAGACTTTCCCTGTCATCACATACACTGAGAAAAATAAAGTCATCAGGGCCCCCAAAACACACCCTTACCACAATCTACACGAAGTATTACTGCACCGCTGGTATATTTAATGGTATACACGTACCCGCTGCTGCCTCGACACTATAACTTAAATTCAGTCCCATCTACGGTATTTTCACAGCGTTGCTTTTTACGTTGACGTCCGCTGGTGCACTTGGCTGTAGACGTACCTAGGGCAGTGATAGCTTGGGCAATGTCCTGGCTGTTCATCATGGCTGATTGGTTATGATGATGACGTCCTGTGCCTCACAGGTCGAAGGTGCCGATGCTCGAAAGTGGCGAAAGATCACGCCTCCTGGCCACCTTTATATGTACATGACCCTAGACCATCCCACTAGGAGGAGTCGTTCCGCACATGAACAAGCAAAAATACCTGCTACCTGGACCGCTGGCTAGTTTTTGGTAATGATCTACGGAGGACTGAGAGTCACATGTGAAAAGTGAATAGGAATAAGCGGGGTGGGAGAAAATTAAATTGTGTATTGTACTTTATGTGGCAGCACATAGGAGGTAGGTGTAGCTGTCGCATTGGAATGTGTTTATAAGGTGATTGTAATGTTCAAATTTGGATGTTTAAGCTGGTTCCTACGTTGTGTTGTTGCCACCTACTGGTGAACCTGAGTATGGCGCTTTGTGGTGCGCATGCTTTGGGCAGATGTCCATTAAGTGCATATGTTGCTAGAGAACGAAGACTCGAGCCCGAAAGAGAAGGCTGGCTTGTGTACAAGGTGAAAATATGGACAATATGGACTACAATTGCTCATGAATGTTCAGTAGAAAGGCGCGCACGTTATGTTTGTGCATTTACTTTGTGTGCACGTTTTATTTGAGTTGTAATTTTTATTCTGCTGACATAATATCTGTGTTTTTCATTGATCATTTCACCATAGTTTTTCACGGTGTTTGCTGGTGAAGAGAAGTAAAATACTGGTTAAACATCAGTTGGAGCACGGCCCTTTATTCTACTCCGAACATGAAAAGGAATAACCTTCAGGAGTAGTTATAGTGAAAAACGTGGCCTGTTGTGGAGCGAGCAGCCAGAGCCCTGCACACCATGCTTCCAGGACAGCAGCCCATGTGGAGGATTAGACTGGGAGTTCTTACATCAGAGAAACGTCTGAACTGCATTGGCCCACTCTGGGTGAATTAAAGGCATCATTTTGGAATTGTGCAGTTTTGCAGTAAATCACAATGCCATAAGGATACCAGGTTAGAATGTATCATTGACTTTGCAAAGGAGAAGTCAGAAAAAGCTGAAAGGAAAATTGTATGGTGCAGATATTGTACATTTATTCATTTATTGAAAGTTTATTACTGTGCTAATGTTTGATATTTGAGGTAGTTTATTCTAGTTGGGTTTCCTTTTATTGTTCCAAGTTGTTGGTTCAAAAAATTGTAATGGAGCAGAGTACACAAGAAACTCATGTCCTAGAGCAAATACTTATAGCTTTAGAAGATGAAAAGGCACAGTTAGAAAAGAAATTAGAAACTGAATTTGAAGATGCAGAAAGACAAGAAGCTGAAGCACGCATAGGAGAAATTCATGCAGACCTTGAAATACACAAAATAGGGCTGCTTCAGCCATCATCTAAACTTGAGACAGAGGTGAGATGCTCAAGAGACAACTAACAGGAAAAATGCGTGAGTTTAAACAGACAGAGATAACAAGCAAAGAAAGAAAGTTTGTCTCAACATATTTAAACTTTAAGGCAGAAATTCAGCTCACTAGGTCCAAACTTAAAGAATAATGATCTAAAGCAGAATAAGCTGAAATGATCAAGTCAGTAGAAAAATATGAGTCGGACATACAGCAAGATTATGTGGCTTTATGTGCACTGACTACACCATCTCAAGATATGAGAAGAAAGATGGATAGCTGTACTTCAGTTTCCGCTGAGATGATGATACTTCTGAAAAGGCGCTATGCAGATGTTGACAAGGAGTTTGATGCAGGAGCTATAAAAGAATCACTCC
>VUQG01023436.1:4313-15036 GCA_015106755.1 Etia nguti
GAATAAAAAAAAAAAAAAAAAAAAGGTCCTCATCAGTGTTACATTGGTCAATATTACTAATGAAGATGTTTAAGGCTGAGCTCATTTCAAACATTTAATACTTGATTTAATCTCCAGTAATGTATCATATGATATAAAATCATATGTTTGTGGTGTTTGTCCTGTGAGAACCACATATCTCTTAAAAAAAAAACAACTGCTGTTAATGAGCTCAGAAAAATAGGCACACATCTTAATTTAAAAGTATATTAAAATCTTTTTTTTAAAAAGAAGGCTTAAGCAGCGTGTGACATGGTTAACTGTCAATATCTACAAGAGGGGGTAAAAATATTATTGAAAAAAGGGGGTGTTGGGGAAACAGCTAGTTAAACTTATCATGCATTTGCTAATGCTAGCTCTGTTTCCACACAAAGTGTGTCTCATAACTGATCTCAGAGCAGAGTTAGTGGCAGCTTGCCTTGGATGCTAATCACCCATCAGTCCTGTCAAAGATCTGAGATTTATCCCCATTGCGCATGTACAAACAACTAGAAAAAGCTGCTGGCCAAGATCCAGCCATTAGAGGACATGGACATGCCTGTGAAATCGAGACAAACTCCAGTTCCCAATGGGATCCAAAGCAAGTGTTCTTCCAGTGACAATCGCCAGCTGCAGCCACAAAATGGCACTGATGTAAAGGATGGATGAAAACAGGCGAAATATCCCAATGACAGAAGGCTTTGTGAGATGAATGGAGATGGAAGGACAGAGAGAGACTTGGTGTATTTGAAGACATGACAAGGCAAATGTTGTTTGCCTTGCTTGACCTGACAGAGAGCCTGTAGGTCAAGCAATGTCAACTGTGATGAACACAAAAATCTCAAAACTGACCCTCAGCTTTTGTTTTGTTTTTTCTTTTAAGTACTTCGGTTCAATTGTGTGTTCGATTGTGTTAATCGGGCTGCTGAGGTCTTCAGCCCAACAGTAGGTTGGTCAATTCCAAGACTTCCAATCCGTTTGATCGACTCCTTTGTATCCTCCCCCACTTCCCGAATACAGCGCTGGGATTGGATGTTGGCTGCCTGTCAGGAAGAAAGAGCTGCTATGTTGAGGCCGAAAACTCAGACAGAACCAGGACACGGACGATGTTGGAATATGTTAACTGAAGGGTGTTAAAGTGTGTTGGGAACCCGTAGCGATTTGAAAGTAGCCGAGCTTGAGCGGAGCAGCGACACCGGGTCTCCGTGTTCCCGCTGTGGACCGTCGCGGCTGTTCGTCTCTTGCCTGCTGCTCTCACAAACGCGTAGCCGGCGCTGTTTTAATGAGACTGGAGCTGCCGTGTTTTCGACGCAGCACAGACCGGTGTGAGATTAAGTCTTTATTTAGCCCGAAGCAAAAGGAAAGGCTCAGATGTCGTTGCTGGTAGCCGGGGCTAACAGCCGAGGCTGCTGGGCCACATAAATATCCCGAGAAAATCCCAACCTGATGGAGCGAGTGAGCGACGGAGCACGGGCACATTTTGCGCCAGAAGGACCGTTATGACTGAGCTGCAGGCTCAGCTCTCCTTTTGAAAAGCGCCACGGGGTTCAGTGCTGGGTATTGATTTGATCGAGGGCTCATAAAAGCAGCAGTTTGGAGGGTCTCTGCATCAGGTGAGTGGGACATTATTCACGAATGACTATCACGGTCACGCTAACAACCCTCGTATTTATGCCACGATCTATTTCGCTTGTTATAACCTTTAAAGTCCTTGTGCTTACATTTCTATAAGGCCCTTTTCCATACGGTCATTAAGCATGTGGACAGCACAGCGGATTTACTGTGTGTCGTCCTCCGATACAAAAACCGGGGCATTTCCCTCTAAGTCAGTCTTAAATATTGGAAGGCGAGGGTAAACGGTTCAAGTTCAGTCCCCTCTCCACAGAAGTGTTTTTAATCTTACTGAAAGCAGCGAAACAAAGCCAACAACCTTTCCTTTGCCATCTTTTCAGATATGCTAATTCTTGCTTCCTAGTCCTCCGGTGACGGCACTGAGCACACAGACAGCCGTACATCAGCTGCCTAGCTCAGCGGCAACAGTTGCACGCAGGAATATGGTCATGGTGGGGAAAAGCTCAGTGAACGGTGGTATGGGCTTGGTAGTCCGTGGGCAGGTGCTGACTGACTGTCTACCTGCATATTTTGTCAGATGGGGGCAGTGTCAGAGATGTGCAACACAACCAGTTACCGTGAAGAAAATCCAAGTTCTAGCCAATGACCTAACAGCTCCCCCAAAATGAAGCCAAAAAGTCTCTGTCGCCCCCTGGTGTCTGGCTGCAGTATAGGTCACAAACCCCGCCTCCTCCGTGTTAGAAGATGGGACTGGGGTAAAACTAAAACAAAAATTTTCCGCAGATAATTTTTTCCAAGGATGTGCTTTCTGTCATTATTAGTAGTTCGCATCATGCTTATTTGTGTTCAAGGGGTCTCCCTTCTCATAACTGTGATTCTAATTACAACCATAATACTGTTCAATTGGGTAACGTAACAGCTTTGACTGACAGCTGCAATCACGGAGAAACTTGCGTATCTCTGTTCGGGAATGGCAGATGAATGCATGGATGCTGAGAGGAGGGCCAGCGTTTGCTTTACAAAACCATGGCTGACTCAGTCAGACTGACTATATGAGATGTTCTGCGGTAATCAACAGAAGGACCTGAGGCCCTGCTGCACGTTTTCGGTAAGTTAAATGTGTGTTTGTAAGCTAATCAGTAAATTCCTTAGCTAGCTAGCTAAGATTACAGTTGGCTTTTGGGTAAAGCTGTGCTCATTAGCTAAAGTGTACACATGAATGAATTTACCTTGACTAAAGAAATCACTTTGAGCTTTTTTATTTTTTTTGTTACTGAGTTTGTTTTAAACATTCAGGTTAAAGAAATAATCTGAATTATTCTTATTGAGGTGTTGTTCACACATTTACATATGCAGTGCTCTATACATCTTAAGTCCTTTGAGGGAATTGATGTGATGCATTAATATATATTCTGTCCAATGTGCCATGTGTCTGTCTCTGTTTTCCTGCAGGTGAGCACGATGCGGCAACACGACTGAACCAGGACTGGAAACCTGCTCCATCATCTCATCTTTGAGATCTCCATTTAAAAAGCACCAACAACTCAAGGTTAAATATTATACTGGATAATTTGTAGGTATACAAGGCTTTGTCTTTTTTAGCAAACAGCTCCTATGTTAGTTGTCAGCAGAACTGTAAAAAATGAAAAATGTAAGAGCAGTACTTCAGATCCTGAAGTGTGTGAGGACAAGGAAGGATCAGCTTTATTTCAGAGATAAACTTCACATTTGACAGTTTGTAATGATTCTTTTCTCATTGTGATTACAGGAGCTGCCCTCAGATTCAGACGTCAGCACCACCCAATGACTCTTAATGCAGAACACACTTTATTTAATATTGGAGTAAATTTGCAATAACTTCAAATGTAACTAATGGAACGAAGTAAAAAGGCTACAGTACCATGTTATGTACTGTTAGTGAATGCTGCAGCTGTTTTACTGAGAAAATTCAAATATTAAGACAAAACGTCAAGTCATCAATATACAATGAGCATAAACAGTAAGTTTGGTGTTTAAGAAAGCTGCTGATCTCAGATCTGCACAGCTTCTGCTTTTAACAATGAATGTTTCAGCTACATGAAGAGGAAATTAAATAAAACCTGATGAAAGGTCATAAGTCGTCACTTGTGTGTTGAACGAAAAACCTTAATCTGGAATTCTACCCGACTGTGTTTTGCCAATAGTAAATCAGTATCATTCATACCAGAGTACCCAGAGAGGATGATGTATATTTTAAATGTATAACTTTCAATAGGAGTGAATATAGCATTGTTATGTAAAAGTCCAGAGCCTCTGAGCTTGGCTGAGGATGTGAGTACTTCTAATATCACACAATGCAAACGTTGCTATCCCACTGTTCATGAAATGCTGGGTTTGTTCATCTTCTGGGGCGGGCCTACAGTAGAAAAAAAAAGTTTTCCTCTGAGGGAGATGCTGATGAAGGTTATAAGTCCTGCCTCTTTTTAATTATAGCAACATGATTGTACAACATATAGAGAGCTGGTGTTTTAAAAACCATGACAGCTGTCCACAGCAGCCACCGCCTCTACTTTATGCACTGCATTTTTAATTTTGTTTGAATCTTTCATGTGTTTTTTGAAAACCTTCTGAATTAAAATATTTTTAATGTTAGTGTTTGATGTTTAGTAAAGACGCTGGGTTCATGATTCCCTGTAAGCTTTTACTGTGTATAACTGTGGAGACATTAAATGCGAGCAGCTCGACTATGGGGGTGGGAACCCGGTTCTGTGTTAGCCATATTTTTTTGCTGCGTGCATGCACTTCGAATAGGTATGGGAAACCCCGATTATTCAACAACACTAGTCAGATGTTCTACAATCCCATTCTTTAGCTTATGGCTGACGACTAACAACATCTTCAGCATAATACATTAACAATGGATTCTAATCCATAACATTATAGCTTGAAAATTAACCATTCACTTCAAACCTGGAACTGTGTCACTGGTAAGAACATGGTCAACATTTCACTTTGTCAACATCAAGTTACATGTAATTTCCATGAATATCAATAGCAAAAAATGTAAATTTTTAAAAACAATTTTAAACAGTCCATCTCCTATGCCTTAGTGTTGGGGTTTGGCTTGCAAACTCCCCCAGATCGTGTAATGTAAGCATTACTTGCCAGGCGACAGGGGGACTGGAGATGGCCCTGTGTCAAGTTTTGCGTGAAGCTAAGTGTCTGTTCCTCGGTGTGTTAGACAGGTCTTTGGTTGTGCTGTGGGGAACGGTAGAGTCATCGTGAAGATCTCTGTATTGTGGTGGTGGTTCAGAGACTGGGTGGACATGCCTGCGGTTCCGCCTGTACTCTCCTCCTCCTGACAGGACGATGTATAATCTGGGTTCCTTGCAGACTTCCTTGATAGTCCCTAAGCAGTCATGTCCATGACGCGTTTGCATCCTTGTGTCCTCACCTGGCATTAGGGGACGGAGGGGTCTGCTGGACTTAGCATTAGCATTTCTTTTGTGCATGGCACATAGGAGCTAGGCTTGTAAGCAACAGTGTTGCTTTTGAGCCTGAGATAACAGTTGTTTACACACAGGTAAGGTAGTGTGTCTCTGACTTGACATCAGTCTTTCAGCTCAAGAACCTAGTGTGTGATCTCGTGGTACATTGCGGAGATTGAGTAGGTTGAAGAAGACATCTGTTCCATCTCTCTTTGACCTTTCCATCAACTGCTTTGCACTAGGTACATCCGCGAGCCTTTTTTGTACACTATCTGGAAGTTGTACTTTTGCAGTCAGCATCATGTGCTGCAATCTGGCTGGAGCTGAGTGTATAGGGTTGTTGAGGATTGTGACTAATGGCTGATGGTCAGTTTCGATTTGGATCTGCTTTCCATAGATATGATTGTTGAATTTGGAACATGCGAAGACAACAGCAAGAAGCTCTTTCTCGATCTGCACATAGCACATCTCAGTCTGTGTCAGAGCACGAGAGGGGGCGATCTGGGCACTCGCCTGAAGGCATGCAGCTCCAAGTCCGTACTGTGAGGCATCACATGTAAGGGTGACGGGTTTCTGGACATCATAGTAGCTGAGAGTGGGTGGACTTGTTCGGCTCTTTTTTTTAAAGCATCGAATGCATCTTGATGCTGCTTTAGCCAGCCACACTGAATGTCTTTGCATGTAAGCTTTAGGGAGGGAGTTTAGGGAGTTAAGTCTCAGTTTGACTTCCCTTGCACGGTCCAGTGCCTTTCTGAGATCCAGTTCATGCTCTTTCATATCTCTTCCACCAATGATTATGTCGTTGACAATGACAGCACAGGGATATCCAGCAAAGATCTGCTCCATTGCACGCTGGAACATCTCGCTGGCTGAGTTGATTCCATATGGCATTCTGAAAAAGCGGAATCTGCCAAATGGAGAGCTGAAAGTTGTGAGCATGGATCATTTGTGGCGCTATCTGCCAAAAGGAGCTTTTCACGTCCAGGACAGAAAAGACTGTGGAGTTAGGCATTTTTTTGTGGCTACCTCCTCTATGGTACGCATAAGGTGATGCAGGCATTTCAGAACTTTATTTAGATCTCTTAAATCAATGCAGAGTCTGATGTCATCTGAATTTTTCTTGTGAGTTGCCACCAAAGACGACACCCGTTCTGTTGGCTCTTTCATTCCTAGATTCACCATCCGGGTTAATTTTGCTTTAACCTTGTCTTGCGTTAGTACTGGTATTTTGCGTGCATGCTTTGCTATTGGCAGGACTTCTGGGTCTCTTTTCATGGAATAGGTGACTGGAAGCTTAGAAGTTTATCTTTGAAGAGGTCAGAATACTCTGAGAAGCTCTGTTCTGAAAAGTTCTTTTCCTCATCTATGGCTACATGGTGGGCTTCTTTGTTGAATGTGATTAAGTCTAAATGGAGACAGTCTGGTAGTCCGAGTTGAGGCTGTATGTGTCACTTCGCTATAAGGAATTGCAGGGTGTATTCCTTGCCTGCAGATTGACACAACAGTGTAGCTGTGCCAGCTATTTGAATTTCTTCACCTCCATATGCCACCAGTTTGGTTTTCTGATATGGCAGGAGTCTTCCATTTTGTTTCAGTTGTGCAAAAAGGTTAGCGCTGTTATCCACTTTGAGCTCTATTGGTTTTCCATTGATATGCACAGTGGTGTCAGTCTTATGCAGAAAACAGGGATCCACAGTGTCTATATTGACCCCATTCACAAAGAACATTTCCTTATCTCTGCTGGGCGCTTGCATCTCAAAGTTGTTTACGGATCTCTTTTTAAATCCCCTTGTTTGTTATGACTTGCAGTGATTTCATTTTTTGCATTTATGACATTGCTGGCCACATGCTGAGCATTTATCTCTTTTTGCCTCATGGCTTGATGCACTATCCACCTTTGCTGTCATTTGTTTTGGGGCTGAGTTTACAAACTTTTTGCATGTTGATCAGTCTGCTCAAATATTTGGCACATTTTGATTGCTTTGCTTAATGTTAAGTCACCTTCACACAGCAGTTGCTTACTCATGCTGTCACTAGTTATGCCATAAACGAGTCTGTCTCTGATGAGCTTGTCTTTAAGCTGGCCAAACCTGCAAGTCCCTGCCTTATTTTTCAAGTCACTCACATAAGACTCTATTGTTTCATCTGGTCATTGGTTTCTGGTGTTAAACTTGTGCCTTTCTATAGTTATGTTTGTTTGAGGACTACACAGTTTGCGGAATTTGCGTTTGAGAGATTCCGGGTCTTTTCTCGATTCTATTCTGGTCACTGGTCTGTGTTCTCCACGTGCACAGTGGGTGCGTACAGGAAGGCACGCTCCCTCTCGATGGCTTCAGAGCCGGCCAAGTTTAGTAGGATGGACGCTCTAGTTCGGGCATCCTTATCTGAATGAGCAGCCACAATGAATATATCGTATTTTTGCTAGAACACATGCCGCTTCTCGGCAATGTTTTCATTGAACATCAATGTTTCTGGTCTACTGAATCCTTCCAACATGATCATTGATGTTTACTAGCCTTTGATACGATAGCTGAACAACGCTAGCTGGTTGCTTGCTTGCTATGTCGCCAAAGTGCTGAGAAAACTTTTGCCTTACCACTTCATTGGCAGCTCTTTAGCACACGACCAAACCATAACTTCTGACACCATGTTTGATGTTTAGTAAAGACGCTTGGTTCATGATTCCTTATAAGCTTTTACTGTGTATTACTGGGGAGACATTACATGCAAGCAGCTCGACTACAGGGGTGGGAACCTGGTCCTGTGTTAGCCTTTTTTTTTTTTCTTCTTTTACTGCGTGCATGCGCAGTGCACCCCCATTATTCAACAACACTAGTCAGATGTTCTACAGTTAGATTTAGTTCAGTCTGCTGTTAAAATAAGAACAGAATATTTTTACATCAGGGGATATGACGGGTGAAATATTCGATTTAAAATATACTGGCAGCTCTCAAAGTAAGACTTTAAAATTAAATAAGCTTCATAACTGAACTGTTTTAACTTTAATTAGTGCCAAAGTGATTTGCTCATGAACAAATAAAACACTGAAATAAATAAGATTTAGAAATTACCTAAGTGGCTTATGTCATGTTTAACCTGAGTAACGAAAGACAGCGGAGGTTTCAAAACGATGTGCCGGGAATCAAGTGTTCTCGCCAGCTCTAGTGAGCCTTGACCTCCGGTCAGCTGTCGAGCTGGTGGGGTAACAGACATCTCCAAAAACGTCAGAGCACTTTTGCAAATGTGTGATGTCTTGATAAATCCAGCAGACATTTGAAGTTACACAGCTACATTCTTGCCGGAAAATATCTTAAAAGTTTATTTTGTTACATAGAGAGTAATATTTCAAACTTCTTAGCCGCTCTCCTCCACCATTGCTGCGTTTGCGTTTTGGATGAAATGCATTCTGGGATATTTGGCTGCACCAAGTCCACACAAGTCACCACTGATGCATGGTCGATAGAATGGGAGGGGTCACAACACATCCGGGAATTTTGAGCATGCTTGGCTTGATGCGTACTTTGAATTGGGACAGTACTTGGTTTGCGACTGATGACATATAACAAGTGCACGATAACGATAAGTACACACAAATACGCATGTTGAGAAACGGCCTCTGTCTCCCTTCCATGTTTCAGGCCACTTGTCAACTAATTGGCATTCCACCAATACACAGTGTCATTTACACTGAGCAATGCATAGTTGGGATTTTGGAGGGCTGCACAGGTGCAAAACATCTCTCCATGAGCAAATACTTCCACAAACAAACACAACTGTGGTAGCATAAATTCAACATGACTGTAGGCATATAAATTAATTATTAATGGAATATATAAAATGCCAGTAAATGAGAAAAAAATACAATATAAATAATCAGTTTGAAGGCAGTGTCACCACATATTAAATAATCTTAGAAATGGTCATTCAATAAAATGATCATTGAAGGTGTGTTTAAATCGATATAAATCAGAGAAAAACATAATGGTCAATATTTTAACTTTGTAACTCTGTTATTAACTAAACTCTTTTTAAATTATTTATTGTTTTCTTATATCTTAATTCAAAGGTAAAAATATTACATTTTTTAGAATGACCACACATTTGTATGTATAAATGCATGAAAAACACCTGGCCATGAGTCGGATCATTTTCTGAGCATAAGATCAGAAGGATGTTTCAGTTTCATTAAGTGGTTCACATGATCTTTTCTTCTGCACAAAATCTTGTCAGTAAATTCACCTTTGAGGATTGGGTATTCAGATGTTAACAGTAAATGAGTCAAAAACCTTAAGCTAATCCGGCACCAATCGATATCGCCTTTTGTCCCCGAATGCATAATGTTTCAAGATTATCCCTGTTTGTCTTTATTAATGAGCATGGAGGCTGCCTCTTAAACGGAAGCTGGAACAGCAAACAAGCCTTTTCTGGTCACTGCTTCATTGATTTTCTCATTCAGACCTGCCAGCCCTAAACAAAAACATTCACTGAATAAACAAGAAATTCTTTTCTTCTTGCATCGTGATATGTGCTTATACTTTTCATATTAACGGTGGACTTTGGAGACAACACATTATGTCCATGTCCAGGCTCACAAAGTATATGAGGGTTTACAGCATATTATATTTTGACATGTTCATCTTCTTAAAGTCAGATTTCAAATGTTAGTTTCAGTTCTGGCTCTTAAGTTGATATGCTAGGTTTCTACATCATATCACTACACCCCTTTGGTAATCAAAATAATAATATTTACCACCATTAATGGAAATAAAGTTGCTATTTAGAATCACATAGCTTTACAGAAACAGACGCAGTTACTTCAAGCTAATACACTATATGGAAAAAACGTCTTGATGCATGCTCAATCACCCAGGAAAGTAAATCCGAAAAGGTTGATTCTGTTCATCTGGATGTAGCGTTTTATGATACTCATGGCCATTGATCAATGATCAGTGGTCTTTGATCAGTGGTTGTTGACCAATGGTCATGACACTTGGCATATTAATGATCAAGGAACTGACCTCACAGCCCATTGTTCCTTCGCTGGGCTAGTTTCAGTTGTTGTGTAAAGGTACTGTTTATAAGGTTGGGGAAACCTGCAGTCAGCTGAGACTGAAGAAGTCACTTGGATAAGTGAAGAAACATTTCTCCCTAGGGCAGGGCAATATGGCCAAAAATATTTATCACGATATATATTTGAAAATTTGCGATAACGATATAACTGACGATATAATTGACGCGAGACAAAATACTTTACAACTCCACAACTTTATTAGTGCAAAAAAACCCCATCAATGTATTTTCACTTAAACAAGCAGCTGTTTTTTATTTGCATTAAAGCTATATAAAAATTTAACAGTGCAAATGCAAATTCCTTGCTGACAGTTTAACCAAAAGGCATTTCCAGTGAAAATGGGCTGACATATCCTGAGCATAACCATGTATAATATCCACAAAACTTAAAAAGAGGTTATACACACACAATACGGTAATATTATGTTGAAGCACAGTACGTATTACTCCGCGAGGCTCCTGACTACGGTAGCCGTAATGCTCCGACAATCCATCAAGCGGTGCGGCTTCGTAGCTTACCAAATTCGTACTAAAACATTTTTTGACAGATTTTTGAGCGCCGTGTACCACATAAAATCAGTTCGAGGTCAGTAAGC
>VUQG01023438.1:8594-25099 GCA_015106755.1 Etia nguti
CCGTTGGAGTAAAAAAAGGTCTCCACAACTCTGAGTCTCCGTGTGGTCAACAACAGTCAAAAGCCCATATCGTGGTCTAAACCAATCAGAGATAGTCAAGGGCGGGACCGCTCTGATTGGCCGTGGTCCAGATATTCCTGTAGGCCTACGTGTGCGTACGTTTGACAGTGCAGGCGGCTAGAGAGGTGAGTAGCCTAGGCCCGATAGAAGTGGATGTAGCTGTGGGTAATGAGGAAAAAATGAAAAGAACAATTGATAACTCTTTCGTTAAGTTATGGCCTGATCCGTCCGAAATTCATAGCCGGTGCTCTGACACGGAGCCATCAACCTCTCACGTTATGTCTAACACTGGTCCGGAGACGGCATCAGATAAAGAGCCACATACTCAGAGCCAGAGCCCACTGAAAGTAAAAGGGGGGGGGGGGGAAGTGTATACATTTCGAAGAGAGTGGCTTGACCAGTTTCTCTGGCTAAGATGCAGTAAAGCTGACAACATGATGCACTACATTTACTGTCGAGTGTGGGGAAAAACCATGGCCGGCAATACTGCATTTGTGACTGGTGCTAATAGGTTTTGAATTGAAACGCTGAAAAAGCACAGTGTATCCAGAAAACGTATTATATGCCACGATAAATGCGCTGCCCAAGTGTCCCCACTGCCTTTCAGCGGCAGGCAGCAGCAAATGGGTCATCAGAGGAGGCCGAGATGATGATTAAGTTTAACATTGCCTACAATATTGCCAAAGAAGTTCCGTTCACTTAATTCAAGTCCGAAATAATTCTTCACAAAAAAGGCTTGAATGTAAACCCCACATACAGTAATGATGTCGCGTGCGCCCAGTTTATAGGTGTCATCGCAGACACATTGGAGGGGGAAAAAAAAGGGTGGAAAAAAGGCCAAATTACAGGAGTTGGCCATCTGAGGGGAATGTGACTGCAATGGAGGATAGTCCATAAGATATCAAGCTGTTCAGTCTTTTAATTTAGATTTTTTTTGTATTTTAAATATCTTGATGTTTTAAGTTTAAATTTCAGCTCGGTGAAGTACTTTAAGCACAAGCACTTTTTCAGTCACTTATCTTTCTTGTAGAACTGTGCTCCAAATAAAGAACTTTGTGTTGACAAGATTGTTAGTTAATCATTTACAAATCAATATTGTCTGTATGGACAGCAATTTTCAAACAAAAAGTGAACATGTAAAACTGCGGCGTTAAGTGATGCGGTTGAAAAATTTGGGTGCACCTAAGAAAAAAAGTTAGGTGCACCAGTGCAACCGTGGCAAAAAGTTAGAGCCCTGGGCATACAAAAGTTTATATACCTGTAAGGAAAACCTTAAAAAAATAAATAAATAAATAAATTTTTGGATGGATTTCAACCAAGTGTCCCATCTTGTCATGTATTAGCTTACCTTTAACAAAAAGGTAAATTTTTCCATTTTATGAATCTCCTCAACATCCTTTTCTTGTTTTCTATTTGCATTTTCAGAGTATTTGAGGTATGACGTACCTGAAGACTTGATTCCTCTAAGTAAACTTGCCTTACCTGGACTCGCCTGTTTCTCACAAGCACCTGATATGTGTGAGGATGACTTTGAAGAGCTGGCTCCACTCCCAAACCCACCACCTGGGATTTTGACACATTCAGGTATCAACTTTTGGTCAGGGACAAAGAACCCCATTTCAAGCACCTGGTTTATTTCAAAGAACCACTGCAGTGGTTAAAATCATAAACGTGCATTACTATGGGGACTCAAGTTTATGGTGATTTAAAAATCAGCATATTGCTGCACTGTAACAAAGCAGCTTTATAAGGTTTAGTTCATCTAAATGAGTCAGGATTCCATGTAGAAGAGAATATCTTTTTTTTTTTTTTTTTTTAAACATCATTTTAAGATGTTCTGCAGCCACGCACTAGTGTTCAGTATGAAGATCATAACCACTGATTCTTTGGAGTGTAAGCTCCACTATATATCTAAACACTTCTAGTGAGTGAAACGTTATCCTCTAAAATCTGTCCCCTGTACTAAATGGAAAGTTCAGTATACCAGGGTGATTTTGCAGGGAAAGAAAACTAAAGTGGGGGGGGCGGAGATTAAGCGCACAGTACAGGTTTAAAGCAACATAGGCGTGAGAGAAGCATGGCACAATAGAGTATTAAACCCTAAATGTATGTTTTGAGCACCTCTGGTCAGTAATCCCTGATGTAGTCTACTGTGGGAAATCGGTCATAACTTGCGACATAACCGGAAACGCCTTTCAACCATACACCGTAGCCTACAACATAATTAAGTCATTGCAGGTTAGGTCAGGCTGAGGTGTAGTTGCATTTTTTTGGAAAGTGTACGTCAGGTTACATGAAAAGTTTATTACGGAGGCGTAAAAGGGGTTTTTGGTCAAGTCCTAAGTAACAACGTGGATTTCCCGCATTAGTCTAAATCAGACAAAAGACTCAAATGATTGTTTTATTACAGCCAGAAAGGAAAGGTAAGAATAATAAGTGCAAGTTAAGATGAACAGTATCACAGCGGTCTTTAGGGCATGGCAGAATTTAACAGACTGCAACTGTTTGTTTTGTTTTTTAAATTAATATTTAGATGTGCACAAGATGGCTTTTTAGTCTCTGTGGCAGATCTGGTGTTGAACAGTCTGATAAGAACTGAATTTAATAAAATTATCAAAATAGGTTTCCTATTTTTAGGATCACACGGTTTATAGAACAATAAAATGGTTTTTAGCCAAAGGGGAAATGGTAGCTGAAGAATAAATTTTGTTACTAAGAATCTGTGACAAATACCCTAGACCTCTGATGAGAATCTGTATCTTCCAGGAATGGTGATGACTTTCCAGAGAATTGATTTGACTGACTTCATAACTTGCTACAGACCTAACCTGCTTTACAGCACAAGTTGCCATGGTGACATAACACAAAACTCTGGGTTTACCCTGAGCTTACCTGTATAAGCTCAAATCATGCCTTAGGGAACAGGGCTGGGCTCTCGGTGTAGTACAAGGGCACAATGAGGAAAGAAATGTGGCTGTACAGTTCATTTTCGCTTCACATAATGCTGGAGATGCATTGATTTTTGGTTTTTACACTTGAATAGATTTTACCTCTTTTACCTGTGCAAAATTGATGACTCGAACCAAATACCAGCCTCAGACGACAGTAAACGCTACTTTTTGTCAACGGGGCCAGTATTGCCCAAAATGAAATTGGGTCGATGATATTAGTGCATTTCTAAGCTGTGATTCAGGAGCCTGTGGGAAATTGGACTAATGTATTTCTCTTCAGTGTCACCCCTGGTCTCTCCCTGCTTTTGTGCCTCACTCTAAAACAAACATGGTTCTCCCAGAGGTCTCTTCCTGGAAAGCGGTTTTTAATTCCTATCAGCCCCAAATCGTCTCATCATTCTGGTTCTGTCTTGCAGTGTGGCGTACCCTGTGAGACGGCTATTAACTGCCAGTGTAGAGACAAATTTAAATTCTGTTTCATCGTAGCAGATTACATCTTCCTAACTTTGACAATTGCACCTAGTGTCAAGAAATCCCACCTCAAAAATGGTTAAAACTACACACCAGCACAAAAGTGACAGCTGCCAGTATAGACAGACTCTGGAATGAGACATTATAAACATGGCATTTTTATGTGGCCCTCAATTTGGCACTCTGTTTTCTCAATTTCTCAACCTCTGCTCTAATGGGTTAGATGTACAATTTAAGACTTTGGGATTTATAAATGGTATGCAGCCCTCAAATAAAACCACTGTTATCAAGCAACTGTAATTGTATCCTTTGCATCTGAGGCACAAGTTGGAATCTTCTGGTATAATTAACTACAGGTATCATTAACCTGCTGTATCATTAACTTCCTGTATATCTCTCTCCAGATTGCAGTGTGGAGCTGGATGCCTTTCTTCAGACTCTCGAGGAGCTAACGGTGGAGCTTCCTCCAGAACCTGATATTGATTAATTGTTTTTATGTTTGTCTGCTTTTAATTGAAATAAAGTTGTTTTTCCAATCATCCCTGCTGTGTTTTTATGTGCTGGAGCTCCACTTTATAATTGGTGACTGGCCATGAAAGTATCAGGAAAGTATGCCCTATATTACTTCCTGCTTTTAAAGTCCATCAGTGGTCATGTGAGGGTTTCCCGCTATTGGGAGATGAGTGGACTTTGTCTCAGTTCCTCCTGCAAGATGAAGAATAATCTGATGTGTAGTTTTTTGGGGGGGCGATGAACGCTTAAAATTGCTCGTGACGTGTTACGTGGTTTAGATCACCTGCTGGGTGGCACACCTGAGGAGTCGGTGAGTGGCAGCCATTTAAAACGGAAGTCTTAAGCGTAGGTTTGGATTCTTAACATGGCAAAATGAGGAACTTGTGTGTTCGCCAATAATCGCGTTTGCTGAAATGTTTTTGAAGAGCTTTTTCCTCCCTTACACAGGGGACAGAGTCCAGTCAAGCGGAGGAAATAGTTTCGTGTTTATAATTTGACATATCTTCGGGGTGTTGTCTAAATAAAAAGGAAGTAACCTTGAACTATGCAGAAGAATTCAGACGACATGCTTGGGAGCAGCTCGGATGAAGCTGTGTCCGAACCAGCTGTCAGCAATACCGACGCCCACGGCGGCAGGGGGTCCAAAAAGGGCACCGTTGTGGAGCGAGTGTCCAGATACGGCATGCAGGTCATGCCCATGCCAGTGCCCGGAGGTTTTCAGCGTAGGACGAGGCTGCAGAGGCAGCAAGAAATCTGTGACAGCGCCGCTCCGGAGAGGGAGTCGATCACACCCGCTATGCGTAAAAAGTACCTGAAGGAGCTGCTTCTGGGGAACTCGTCCAACAGCGGGTTTAGCAGCGTGCTGTCCTCGCACAGCTACAGCCGCTCCGGCGAGGAAGACACAGATTGGGCTTTGTACCCGATGGAACACGCGTGGATGCTCTCAGCGGTGGAGGGCAGCTATGAAATCATCATGGATTTTATCTCAGAGGACCCCCAGCTGTTAACCAGGAGGGATTTCATTAGCGGCTACTCGGTCCTGCATTGGCTGGCCAAGAGGGGACAGGACGAGACTCTGATCAAAGTTTTGCGCTACGCGCAAAGCGAGGGCATCCCCGTGAACGTGAACCTGAAGGGCAGCGGGGGGCTCACGCCTCTCCACCTCGCCAGCATGCACAGTCAGTACATGGTCATCAAGCTGCTGGTCGGAGCTTTCAGTGCCAACGTGGATGTAATGGACTACAACGGAAAGAGGCCCTGGCAGTATCTGAGGGAAAACGCCCCGCCGGAGATGAAGGAGCTGCTGGGGGCCTGGGATGAAGAGCACAGCTTGGGATGTGCGCAAAACGTCAACAAGAACGGCAACAACAACTGCGCTGGCGCAGTGAACTTGACAGCATGTGAAGAGGTCGATGGTGTGGAGGCAGAGGAAGTGAAGCACTTTGACCGGACTAAGAGGAGGAGCGGCTGGAGGCTGGGGTCTCTAAAAAAGCTGCTGCCCTCCTTTCCATTACTTGGAAGCAAAACATGAGTAGGGGATGACACACACTTAACAATATGTGCATCGTCACTCCACTATTTTTTTTTTTTTAAATGTTAGCTTCTGAAGGGGTCGTGAAGACAATGAGAGTCTAGTTTTTAGGCAATGTTGACTATTCAAGCGCTAAAGATCAAGCTAAATGTTAAGGCAGCAAGAATGTCCAGTTTTTCCAAGTATGTTTTCCAGAATCAAAATACCCATTTATATTTGTGGACAAGCAGTGTTTACAAGACGACTGATTTCTAAACACATTTCAGTAAAATAGCCAAACGTGACAATTGAAAGAAATTTTACTTGTTCCACACAAACTTTAAAGTGTTATTTTGTCTTTCATAAGCTGCTTTTAATGGACTCAGTCTTTTTCTGCTTCCTGCCCGGACTCATTTGCGCTACTTGTGTCAACTCTAATATTAATAATTGGTTGTGTAGGAGCTTTCCCCGCAGTGTGTGGGCTCTGAAGTCATTTTTTATAGTTTATCCTGCTGCTCGTTGAAGTTTTCTTTAATACCTCTGGTATTTAGTCCAAAGACTACAAAGTCAGAACTCAAATTCGCACTAAACTACAAGTGAACAGTTTTCCATGAAACTGTGACTCAGAAGTGTTAGCTGTGTGGTCAAACACAAACCCCTTTCAGTCCAAGTGCTTCTTTTTGCAGAGCTGTGTCAGCATAGCCGCTGCTTCATATTTGATTTTCCTGAGAAAAGTAAACACTTTGTGGGAGAGAAAAAGACGCCACAGCAGCATTTCACGTTTGATCAATGATCTTTTATTGTCAAACATGAGTATAACCAGAGTATCTGTACAAAATAATTCCTGCTCCAGATAACATGGCTTGTCCCCTGCAGTCAGTCCAGCAGCTGGAGTTCCTGGCAGATGTTGTGATGCTGGGATCCACAGAGCCTCATGTTTACAGGCCAAGCTTGGTCCTCCTCCAGTGTCTCCTCTTGGAGTTGTACCTAAAATGAAAGAACAAAAAATAAATCTGTCAGGAGGAAACACTGAGACTCTGATGTTGGCAAACTATTCAACTGTCACACTGTCAAACCCTGAGTGGAAAGAATTAAAATCTCTCTGTACAATAACATAAAAGGCTAAAATTATCTCTGTTACTGATCTTTAAACTTGCTGTCAAACTGCAAATAAACTCAATTTTTTGGGGGGGGCGGGCTTAGTATAGCAGGAAAAACAAACACCGGTGTAGCTGATAAATGTGATTTTTGCACAACCTGCCACCGTGGAACACTTGGATTACTAAATGCACCTCCCCATGTGCTTTTCCTAATAAATGTATGCCTTTAAAGACATTTACTTTGGTAAGTTCCTTTGAATTGGTCTGCGGCAGGTCATCATTTATGTGTGTGCAAATTGAGGGTATGCAACTCAAGTTTTCACAAAAGTCAAACTCACACTATAAAACATGTAAAAATGCTTCAGGTACTGCAAAGTGGCTTAAACCTGTAATCCTTTAAATGACCACAGGGGGAGCACTCTTCTGGTCACAAGAAGACAAAGCCTTCTTCCAACTCAAGACAAACTTCTGTGACCTCAGTAAAGCCTTCCCAGAGGATGTTATGGGCTCAACTACCAGTTTCAGATCACATTAAAAGTTTGTTATTTGTGGTCTTTCCCCCCCAAGTAAAAGGAGGATCATCCAATGTTCATTGGGTAAGGATTTGTCCATCACAAATCATTGGGTAATGAGATCATAGTCATGCATGGTGTCAGTCAGATCTCTTGCATCACATGAGCTTTCAAAACACCAAGATGGTTTTACAACAATTTAAGTGGTCAAAACCATGTAAATAGTAGCTTTAACAGTCTCTATTGAGTGGTGAGAGCTTCTTTAATAATGCTCTACACCAAGGAAACATTCAAATGAATCGTTGGTTCACGGGTTCAGAGTATGCAAAGTCATTTGATGTGCATCTAGTTTCTGATTCTCCAGCACAGCACATATATCGTGTATTGTTCAGTGTGATAAATATTATTATAAGTCGATACAAAGCCCGATAGTGATTTAGTGAATTTAAATTCCCCTTTGAAGAGATAATTAGAAATACTGTCACTTTTTATAGGCATTAAATCACTGCCGTATTCATGGCATCCACAGTGATTACACAAGATGACGGAGCCAAAGAAAAGCAGATCGGTCATTAGTGTTCGGCTACAGAGTTTCCTCATCACTGGCACAGCGAGTGAGAGATCGAGCTCTGCAGCAGAAACATGCTCTCAGCAGGGTTAATGACAGCACTCCACTGTATCTAAGTGCTGCAATTGCAGACCTGCTTTACATGAGATGAAGCTCCTCCCTGCAATTACACACTCAGGTGTGTCAGCACTTCCTGATAACACGTGCAGCTCAGCAATGAAATTGAATGTTGACAGGCCATTAAAACAGACACTCAGCTTCACTGAGATTTGAGCCATCTGTCGACCACCTGATCTCAAAAACCTGAAATGAAGTATTTCTTTCCAAATTAATCTATCATACCTGCAGTACCCTTAACAACCCGCACGGTGGAATTACTGATTTACACCTTTAAGGAAATTTCATAAGCACAAATATTTTCTACACCAAATTTACAAGTTAAATTCAAAACCACTGCAACAAAGGGAAAAGAGGCTTAAACTTGTCACCGATGAAATACACTTTGCTAAAAATATTAGAAATACATCAGTGTGATATCAAAGTTCACCAAGAACATCAGCTACATCATTTATAGCTGCACGAGCTACAGCAGCCTCAACGGGATCATTAGAAGCTTCAAAGATACATTAATTTTACAATGGCTGCAATATGCATTAAAATGCTGCAATAAAATTGATCTAGCATTGAATGGGACTTAAGTGAATTATTATTATTTTTTATTTAAGTTTATTATCAACTAGAAACCTCTCCTTACACTGCAATGAGGTCACACTTCATGCAAAAGTATTCAAATCTCTCCTCTCCCCTTGCCTGCTTTATGACTGGATTACAGAGAACCGATGAATTCACATAAATGGAAAATAAAGGAAGCAGGGATGCGCAGGACGCAACAATCAAATGATTACATTGACAAAGCTGTTGATGACTAAAAAGTCATTGGCCCTTTTTCCATTAGTACCTACTCGGATCAGTGGGACTTGTTTTCCATTACAATTGAGCGCCACCTAATATGTGTGGGGTTGTTTGATTTTCCAGATCACTTGGACCCTGGCGAAGTACATACTAAAAAAGTAACTGGTATCAGGTACTATGACCTAATGGAAAACCCTGAAAACCAGCCCACCGGAATAGGTACTAATTAGGGCTGCCACAAACGATTATTTTGATAGTCGACTAGTCACCAATTAGTCGACTAATCAGATCATGTATCCACTGGACGTAAAATGTACAGCTTATTGCACCAGCATGCATCTGCTCTTATATAACTATCATTAGCTTACAGCTTGAAGTGTTTAGGGTATGTGCTAACCAAAAATAAAGACAAGATGATAGTTTATTAAACTTTTAATGAAATGTTCAGATTGTCTTGGTGGAGTTTAATAAACTCAGCTGTCTGCTCCCTGCCATCTAAAATACAACAGGACACTGGAGTAAATTCTCTACCATCTCACACTTCTGTTTAATCAGTTTTCTGTTTGACGTTTATTCAGCTGTTTCATTCCGTTACTACGCTCTTAAATCCTACTACTTATTCCTGCGTCTTTCAGGATCTTAAAAAGCTTCAAACGACTATTAAATTAGTCGTCGATGTAATCGTGACTAGTCGACGAATCGCGGCAGCCCTAGTACTAATGGAACTGATGTTACTGAAACGTTCTTTTAATCTGGTCTGAGTGATTGCTGATTGGGAACAAATAAGCATGTTTGTGTGGTGAGGAGGATGAGGCAGAGGAATTTCAGTGGTGGGGGAGACATGATGAAAATAACTATACAAATCTTAAATGGTCATATGCAGCTTGAAAGAATGTTTGAAACTAGACACTTTGCAGCATTTAAAAAATAAAAATAAATAAAAATCAGATTTCCCCTTTCTGTCTTGGTTCTCATCAGCCTGCAGCACTTTAATATAAATCTATGGGGGTACGAACAGAGGTGGATTACATGACTACAATAACGTGTACAAATGTGGGAACCCATATACCGTCAGCTCTCGGCCTTCCAAGATGCACAGGGCAGGTAAAATCAGTTATGGTAAGCTCACCTGATCTTGTTGCCGGTCTTCATTCTGATCCACTGAGGAATCGGCCTGTTCTGTTTCTGCTTCTTGGCGAGGAAGCGCTTGATTCTGAAAGTCTTGTGGGACGACTGGAAGACGTAAAAGGCACCGTATTAGCACTATCATTAAAAACACCAAATCTATACATTTTTAACCAAATGCTTCTGGTTTAAAAGTAATTTTTTAAAGCTTTCAGTGCTAAATTGAACAAGCCAGCCGCTAGCATGCGCAGAACCACCGTACCGGCAAGCATCACTGAGCACTTTTAATATGCTCCCATCTCATTTTTTTTCGTATAACATACACATTGTTATCGTGACATCAATTTTAGTTTTAAATGCTTAAGGTTTCGGGGTACTTTAATAAGCCCCGCTAGCTCGGATGTTTGTAGATTTTCTATTTACCATTTTGTCCACAGTCCTTTCCCCACTATGGCGGTGGTCGAAAAGAACGAGAGATGTGACGCCACGGCTTTTTGACCAATAAGCGTCCAAGAAAACTGTTCCACGTCCTACAAACAGCGACACCAACATGTCATTACAGGAAGTACATGTCATAGTTTGAACGGTTTGCCTTTCAATCAAGCGATAGTTAACACAGAGCCGGAGCCTTGAACTAAGAAACAGGATTACTGACTTCAGGGTTGTTAGTTTTACCCGGTAGTCACTTCTTACCGGGCTACGTTACCATGGTAACTTATGCTGCACACCAATATGGTCACAATACCTGAAAGATTTCTAGGTGCACAGAGGTTTTTCAGAGCATCTAAAGTCTTTGAGCACCATAGCTGAAGCGATCAAGAAACACAAATTCACAGGAGTAACTTTATTTCTGATATACTTTCCAGTTTTTAACCTTTTTTTTTCTATAAAACCTCAATATATGATTATAAAGCAGGGTACCTGCTATGAAATTCTAATGTCTAGGTTTTAGTCATTACTTGACCTTCATCATCTTCTTCTTCTTCTTCTTTCACATGGTTTCTTTAGGGGTTGCCATAGCAGCTCATCTGTCTCCATCTCATCTTATTCCTAGCATACTCCTCAGCAGGCCAAACTTCCTCAGAAACTGCTGCTGAACTTCTAACAGGAGTACACTGGAATCCATCCTGATAAATGGTGAACCAGTGTGGTATGCCAGCTACACTCCTGAAGGATCTTCACCAAGTGGTGAAAATGGGACAGCACATTGTTGAGATGGAGCGCCCACATCTGGACTCCATCTGTGCCATCAGAATGGAGAGAAAAGGCAGGCAGATAGTATCACTAAGGACAGTGCACACCCCATACATTCTGTGGTTAAATCTCTGCCATCTGGCCAGCTCTTCAGAAAGATCATTCACTCACTACATCCACAGATCTTTTCTGTGGTCTTCCATGTTTCCTTCTGCCTGGCACCTCCACATTCAAGATCCTATGCCCAGTATATATCCACTATCCCTCCTCTGCACATGTCCAAACAATCTCAGACTTGCCTTTCCAACTTTGTCTCCAAACAGCCTGACCTGAGCTGTCCCTCTGATATAATCATTTCTAATCTTGTCCATCCTTGTCACTCCCAATGAAAATCTTCAAATCTGTCACCTCCAGCTCTGCAGGTTTCACTTCCACTTTGTAAACCTTCCCTTTGACTCTTGCTGTGATCCTTCTATCAGAAATTAACCCTGACACCTATCTCCATCCATCCCACCCTGGCTCCACGCTCTTCCACACCTCTCTTGTGCACTGGATGGTTGATCCATTCTTCACTTACTCTGTGACCATTTGCCAGATTCACCGTTGCTTTGATGGTTCAGCTGGTTAATGTTTTCCCCCAGTTTTTCTTCCTGGCTTCAGTTTGGATACATGCTTTCAGCCTGCGTTGTGTTTAACCTCTTCAAATTTTTCAAATATAAAAGTTGTATTTTCTTTTGTAATATGAGCCACAATGCTGCCAGCAGACATGTCACTCTTTGTGTTTGGTCATATGCCACCATCACCACCTCTTTCATGTGAAAGCGTCATAGCGAGATTGGGAGTTGATGACTGCCTTTGTGTCATCGCTTAGCCTGATTGCTGTTGTTAGCCTCAGTGAAGCCATAGTGCAGACCTCAGGTGTCTATACTCAGTAAACCACAGACAATATAATACAGACACTTGTCACTGAACAAATCCTAAGTTAATTTTAGAGAAGAAACAGAAAAAATAGGAGCATAACTGCAAGTGGAAAAAAGGCTTTTTATTTATATTTTTATTTATTTTGCTATGCTACAGCGGAAGTCAGAAGTTTGCATACACTCATCATGAATGTGATGGTAATTTGGAGCTTTTAATGATTTCTTGATCCGTTTCCAAGGTAGAATTATTGTACAACATCTTAATGAGCCTAAAAACAAGAATTGGGAGCACAGGTTTAAATTTATTTTGGATTTTCACTAATCCTGAAGTATGTATATCCCCCACTAATATTAAGTTAAATGTCCCTTAGCAAGCTGCATCTTGAGCAGATGCTTCTGGCATTATTCTGGCTGGACATTTGATCATCAATTTCCCTAAGAAGAGTAGAGTTCAATTAAGTTGATTGGTTTCCTGGCTTTTAAGCACAGTCCACAAATTTTCAATAGGGCTGAGGCCCAGAAGCTTAATGTTATCCTGATTTTTCTATTACAAAATGAATATTGATGTGTGTTTGGAATCATTCTCCTCTTGGAGCACCCTGCTGTGTTCAAGTTTTAACTATGTAGCTGTTGATTTGAGGTGAAGTTGAAAAATAGGTAGTCCTCTCCTTCATTATTCCATCCACTATCATTAAAAGATTTGAGTGTATGTATATATTTGATCCTGTATGTATATTTGTGACTGTGTGTGGGTTAGAGAAAATCCCAATTCCTGTTTTTTTGGGGGGGGTTTTAGGTTTTTTTTTTAAGATATTAAAGATGTATGCTGTACAATCATTCCACTCTGGAAAAAGAAACAGCTCAAAGAAATAATTGAAAGCCCCAAATTACCTTGACATTCATGACCACGATGAGTGCATGCAGACTTCTGACTTCAACGGTATCTTCCCTTCTCCTTCACTGTGATATTAATCCTCCAAGTTTTCTCTGCCCTCTCTGCATCTGACTGTTGCTTTGCCTTATTTACTGGTGAAAAATTCTCATTTATAGGCGCGCTATTTTTCCTTTTCCCGCAGCTTCCGACACACCTCATATGAAGCTCCGATACTGGACAGGTGAGCTGAAATAATATGATATGAATCCAGCTGGAAACAACACATTATGCTGCCCTAAATGTAACAATAGCTTCCGAACACCGAGCCAACTTCCTTCTAGCTCGTACACCGTGCATAATAGCACCTCTCTGGCTGAAGTGAAGATGAAGGAAAGAAGCGGAAGCATCTTCTCACCTGAGCCGTTCAGTCATGTCACGTCACTAACCCACAGTTTGAAGTTCAGCTTTAAAAAACACCCAAAGAACAGCTGCTGCTGTAGCGTTACCTCCAAGTGCTGGCGCTTCGCTTTTATCCCTGCTGCTTCCGGCTGCTGATGTCCACAGCGAAGTCAAAGCACACCTTTTTTTTTTTTTTTTTTTTTAAATGTAAATGAATTTCATTTAAATGGTTTACTGCAAACAGCGTCGTTATGGTCCGGGTCCAACCCGCAGAATAAGCGAACTAATAACCAAAAAAAGGGATTTGTTTATTCTTACATTTGTTTTGTATGCAGAGACAATAACCTGGGATATATCTGCGTGTACACTGTGTCGTTACCACAAACTCATAATGTGAATAATTCACTTTGTACTCAGTTATCCTCATTATGTAATATCCAAGCGGAAGGTCGTGAGTTCCTTATTAAGACTCTTACACTTCTCTTGATGGACAATTGTTCATTTCTTTAGTTCAAAGGACTAAAAAAATGGCATCTCTTTCTACTGCACACAAGCCAGACGGCCAAACACAGCTCAACATGGAAGTATTTGCTAGGTTATCAACTTTTTTCCCCCCACTTATGACTGATCAACAATCCAGATACTGGATCACTTCATACCTTAAAAAAAAAAAAAAAATACTCAGACTTTAGTGAAGATCTCTTTTATTATTAGTCAAAAGAGGCTACATTATGTTAGCATCACCGGCAGTGATATGTTTCCATGCTGCATTCAGATTAGAGCATTGCAAATGAATGTTTTAAGGACAGTTTGAGATTAGAAAAAGAGGAAAGGCCACAGATTGGTCGAGTCAGCTCCAATTTTACATGCCAGTCTAGTCAAAAATGGCTATTTCTCCTTTGTCACTGACTGAATGAAATGAAAAGAGTTGATCCCAGATAATAGAAGCACAGATTATATCTGCCAGTTTATGATATATATGGATTGTACGGCTATCCAAGCAGAGTAAAGCCGAACCCCAAGCCCTAAACATGAAAACCTTAAAGCAGTAATGTAAGTGTGTGAGTATAACATGGATCAAAATGGTATCAACAGGAACCTTGAAGCCAGAATAGGTTTTGTATTATTGTGGACTAGAGTCTTTTGATTTTATATTTATGTCTGATCTCTTGTGTTCCAGGCTCCCAACTAACAGAGAAGACAAGAGCAAACTGTCATATAATTGATTTACTTGTTTTAGTCAAAATATAATTAAGCAGAAATCTTAAAAAAGTGTAATAAGGCATATAGTGCATTCCTTTGACTTTTTGGATAGCTGCTCCTCTCACTTGCTGCCTTTTCCTGTGAACTGTGAATAGTTCCCTAAGGTAAAGTCTGCAGAAACTGGGCTTAAGGATGGTGTGCATGGAGGAGTTAAAACATCTACCAGTGAGCCCTCACACATTTAACACAAGCACAACTCAAAGGTTTGTGAGCAAGGATGCTGGGATTGAGCCAAAGATGGCCTTTTTATGTGTACACTTCAAACTAAAAGTGGCAATGCTACAACAGAAAAATCATTTAAGAGTGTAGAAACTATGCTGTAGACCTCGGCAATGTAGAAATACTGACTGATTGGAAAGTTTGAGTGAGTTTTAGATGAAAGACAAGTTGAAAGCTAAAGTTTTCAGCGCCTACCACAGATTTTCCATCAGAGAAACTCTACTGAAGTAAGGTCACTTTGAGTTTACGTGGTCCAAGAAAGCTTTGGCTTCACTAATGTGCCCTACAGCCAAACTCTTTCCAAAGTTTACCTCTTTGATCAAATAAAACTAAACAGGGTCACATTTAGGCACTAACAGGCTCCACAATCACACCTCTGCCTCTGAGATCGGGAGACCCCGATGCAGTGCTGCTCGTGGCCTCGAGACGCCACTCTGCTGCTCTGAGCCCCACAGGCCTGTCTCCTCTCTCCTCGCCAAACTTAAAAATGCTGCAGGTAGAAATCTGCTCAGTCGTCTTCTTTCTCAGCCACTTTCCTAGCCTCGGTATCTGGCTTTCTGTCGGCGGAGTTGGATTCAGCTCCTCCTCCTCCTGCAACACGGTTGCGGCTTCTGGCGCCTGGCTGGTACAGCTGAATAGCAGGCCGGTCCTGATACAGAGAAAGAGCAGGCTCAGAAACACAACTGGATGAAACTGTGTGATGATTTAAGACCTACGGGCAGTTACCT
This sequence comes from Etia nguti, assembly GCA_015106755.1. NCBI lineage: Eukaryota > Metazoa > Chordata > Actinopteri > Cichliformes > Cichlidae > Etia > Etia nguti. Next base: position 23,914 of record VUQG01023438.1, read on the forward strand.
TATTTCGTAGCCGCTCTCTTTTCCCACCCTCCTCCTTCTTGTTGTCTTTAGCGGGCTTCTCTGGCTTCTCGGTGTGTGGGGAGTCAGGCATGTTTTCACCCTTCTTCTTCTCCAAGGCTTTATCTTTTTTAACCTCCTCCTCCCGCTTCTTGAAGGAGTTGTCTCCATCCTGTTGTTCCCTTCTTCTCCGACGCTCCTCATCCTGTCGCTTGAGGCGCTCCCTCTCTTTCTGCCGACGCTCCTTCTCCCGCTCTCGGTCACGGTCCCTGTCTCGATCTGTGTCGCGCTCCCTGAACTCCTTCCGCCCATCTTCGTCCCCTCTGTGGGAAAAGCACAAGCTTGATTGAACCTTTAAGGGACCATGGAGGCTCTTTTATGACAAGAGATCTTCACTATATTGAAGTAAGTATTGAGCCACGTCATAATTAAAATCAAGTAGCAAGTCATGTAGTGTGCCTTTACAATAATTTATAAAAACAAAACAAAATAACAACAACAACAACAAAACAAACGGTCTTCCTGTGGAACTCTGCCTACATTTTCCACAATCAACTGTAAGCAGTGCTATTGCACAGTGGAAGTGTTAACTAACCACATCAACTCAACCACAAAGTGACAGATCAGGTGAAGTCAGAGAGAGCTGAGGCCAGTATAGTGTCAACAACGTTTTGCTGACTCAATACCTACAGAGCTCAAACCTCCTCTGGCATTAACATCAACACAAAAACTGTGCACCGGGAGTTTGGTTGAATGGACTGAATGGATGCCTTACATCTTCCAAAGCCTGCATAGATCCCTAACCTCAACTGCATTGAATACCACTGGGATGAACTAGGACAGAGACTGTGAGCCAGGCTTTCTTGTCTACCTGAGATCACAAATGCTCTTCTGGATGAATGTGCAAAAACTGACCACAGAGACACTCCAAAGTTTTTTAGAAAACCTTCCTAGAAGAGTGGACTCTATGGATGCCTATGGGTTTAGACAAACAGGCTGATCACTCTTCTAATCTGTGTTGTAGCAGTGTAAAAACAGACCCGGTCGCAGATTAGAGTCAAGGATAAAAACATTTATTTTATACACAGAATGTGCCCGCAATGCAAGGAAATGTGACTGTGCGGTGCATTTTGTGTTGCTTTATCTATGCTGAATGCCTTTCCTAAGTGGTGTTTAGATGACTCAGACG
>VUQG01023438.1:25119-35894 GCA_015106755.1 Etia nguti
TAGATGACTCAGACGAAGAAGGACAGAAAAAAATAACACTCATACTTCAAGCATACTATAAACAAAAGAATCTGTGAAAATGTGTTGCTTACAGCAGATTCTAAACCCAAACGCTGAACATAATCTGCTCCGAACCAGTTAAAAAAAACAGAGGCACCTTTCTAAAAACATCTTATTTTAACCTTAGTGTACCTCACTATTCAGTTTTTTAAAAATGTGAAGGAATTAAATTTGTTTCCCAAGCCAGCATTAAAATAATAATAAAAAGAACAGACAATAATTATTTTAATCTAAAAATCATATAATAAAAAAAACAAGCTGATAAAGTGCAGAGGACAAATTATGGTACTAAGTTTATGAAAATCACAGCTTTATGGAAGCAGCTGCACCTTAGGACTATCATACAGGCTGTGAGGCTATGCAGTCCTCTGCCTGAGGGGAGGGCTGTAAACGGTTAATATAAATGTCTTCTAAAGAAGGAGAGCTGCTACAAGTCATTTTTCAGGCAGATTTATCAAATCTTTGCAGTGCGTTTTTACTGGCCTCAGAGCAGTTGCCATACCAGACAATTATAGAGTATGTCGAGACGCTCTCCAGCACACAATAAAGAAGTCAGCACAGCTGCACCAAGGCCAGTCTGCTTCAGCTTCCTCATAAAGAAAAACAAAACAAAACAAACAAAACAGCTCTTTGTGAGCGTTTTGATAATACTGGCCATATTTGTGGTTCATGTAAGGTTACTGGACATATGCAGAACCAGAGCCACGAGCTCAAGTTTCTCCAGGAATGACGCCTGTGATCTCTCCTCGTAAAGTCCACCACAATCCCTTTCGTATTCCCCACACTGATGCACACATTGTTTGCATCACACCTGCCAAAAAATTCTTCCACCTGTCTACCGTACATTGCTGGAGATCAGACCAACGACGACCGTGCCATCTGTAAACTTCATGATATGACTGCCTGGATATTTTGCGGAGCAACTACGTGTAAGCAGTGTGTACAGTAGGAGGCTCAAGAGATACCACGGATCTTGGCTAACCCATTAATCTAGTAGTAGTGTAGGAAATGTGATGCTAAAGCTCAAAATGATTAAAATAGTGTCTATCATAGATAAAGGACATAGTATGGGTATAATAAGCATAAACAGACCCATTAAAAATAAAGTATTCTGGTATTAATTATAATGGGGTCAACCTAAAATAGCTCGGTCACTTGAGGGTTAATGAATTTGGACAATAAAAAGAAGAGTGAAGAACTAACTTCCTTCCTCGATCCTCCTTGTGCTCAATGTTCTGACGTCTCTTATGATCAGAACCTCCCATAGATCTGTCCTCTTTATTTGGCTTCTCTGGTTTCTTGGACTTCTCTTTTGGCTTCTCCAGTTCACCTTCATCTCCTCTCTCTGGCTTCTTTAGGAGCTACAACAGTAGAAGTAAACACACATTAAGTACTGAAAGTTTCAAACTGCTTCCTTTAACTACGACACACACCTTTATCTTTGGCTCGTCTTTAGCTTGGTCTCTGTCCTTCTCCAGCGGTTTCTCGAGCTTCTTCATCTTCTCTGCCTCTTTGCGTTTTCTTCTCTCCTCCTCCCTCCACTTACGACGCTCCTCATCGCGCAGACGTTTGCGCTCGAGTTCCCTTCTTCTTCGCTCTTCTTTCTTCTCCTCCCTGAGTCTCTGTAGAACATTAAAACAAAATGTGTGAGGCCAGCCTCCAGCAATGTATACCCATCTCGACCTGAACTTATTTACCTGTTTATTCTTCAGGAAGTCCAGCAGAGGAGTTGTCTTTTTAGCTTGAACAAAGGAAATGATAAAAATTATTAATTCTGCAGTGCATTTGTTTGAAAACTATCAGTATTTGACTGCTAAACATACCAACGAGTTCCTTTGATTTAGCCTCAATCTCCTCCAACAGGGTCTCAGGTGTAGACGTTAGCTTCTCGTCGTCCCCGTTGTAATATTCAAGGAACTTTTTGTAATCTGGATCTTAAAGAATCAAATGAAACACAAATAAACACATTAATGCTTATAGCAAGACTGCTTTTTCTGTATCTTTATATGTCACTAAGTATTCTTAAATTGCACTTAAAGCGGACCTATAATGCTTTTCCTTATTTTCTGACATACTTCGTTACAATAGATGAATTGTATTTATCAAAGGGTAAATATATTTACCTTCGACAATTGTTCCACACTTTGCATCCTTTTTCTTACTTCTTTTCTTGGCAGTTTTTTGAAAAGGTGCAAACTCCACAATGGCAGGATACTCCTGACCTGTTCGTAAACATCAAGTGGAAAAAGATGAAACTTCGGGTCCTTCCTACAGAAATCTTTAAATCTGTTTAGAAACTTCTTCCCTGTCATATACCTCTGTTGTCAATGAATACATATCCATCAAAGCGATCTCTGAAGAGGACTATATCCTCTTGGTTTTTGAAGTTGATATAAGCTCTTGCAAAGAGGTGAGGGTAAAGGCTGAAAGAGGAAAACACCTGTGTCAGACATATACGAGTATATGTTTTGTTAACATTGAGGGAATCTTTAGAGATAAACTCACCTCGTGTCATTAGAGAAGAACTCCAAATAGTCCACCTCTGGAAGCGGTTGCAGTTGCTCCTCCAGCTCCTCTTTGGTGAGACTTGGTGGTAGTCGTCTGATCACAATCTATTTTAAAAAAAAATCATAGGTGAAGTTATTGTCTGGAGAACAAAGTTGGGGCTGATAAACAGATTTCTTAAGTTCACGCGCCTTCTACAATTATCATTATACACGTGAAACATGATAAAACACTACAACATAAAAAATACTGCAATTTTATAAACCGCCAGGTTAATAGCAACATGAGCTAACGCAGCTAGCAAGTTTTACCTTTGTCATGGCCTCCTTCTTTTCCTTGGACTTCTCCGTCTTCTCTCCATCTTCACACTTTATCTCCACCCTTTTTTCCTTCGGACGAGTGTTTTCTTTGTCTTCCTTCATTGCAGAAAACTTTACTTAATCCGGGACTTAGGTCTCATCTCATTCAGCTGACTTGTTTACCTTTCATCGAGTTAGCCCTTGCTAGTGAACGAACTAACTGGAACTTCCTCAATGACGGTTGGGGCTGCACTTCAGTATCCCCGCCAGAGTGGGGCGCTGTACATGAACTCAATCGTGCCTAGGCAATTAATTTAATAACTAGAATATTTTTTATTTTGTTTTATCTATATTTTTAATTCGTTTGTCCGTGAAAGGAATTATTCCGAAAGGTTACCTAATGCTATTAGAAAGAAATAATGCTAGCGTGAGCCAAAAGGACCTTCCGCTTTTTAGGTACGATTCAAATTAAAAGCTCACTCAGTTGAGTTCGTGTTTTTTTTGTTTGTTTTTTGAACAACGTTCTTTTTGGTGATTTCTAGAAAAAAAACCCAAAACAAAACAAAACAAAAAACAAACGAACGAAAGAAAAAATAAATGATAGGGAATTTTTTTTTAAAAAGGGACTACTTTACTGAAAAAATTGCCTTCCATAAATCAAAATGTCGTGTTATTAAGTCGAAATTTTATGGGACACTAACCCGAAACTCAAAGTTTTGAGATAATAACGAAATAGCGAAATGTTGACTTATGGATAGCTAAACAAACGTTTTTTTTTTTTTTTTCCAATAACAAGTATCCATAAAAAACAATTAACGTATAATTTGAATTATTACAGAATTTCTACCACTAAATTATTTTTCCTCCCAATCCTTGTCCAATCGGGTTCGCCTTTTGACTGTAAAAGCGTCATTTAATCAAGTATCTATCGATTTAAAATTACGATCAAAATGAGTTGAAGTGTTTTATTTTGGAAATCTTCAACAGGAAGATTTTCTCTTGTCCTGGAAGAGGAACGTAGGTCGTCCTGACGGTCGACATTTTGCTAGTTTCTGGGAGAAATAAACAGTGTTCGGTTGGTTTTGGGGCAACTTTATTGTCCTCGGAGTTGCTCTCTGTCCTTTGACAGTTGGACGCTGTAATCATGTGGTATGAAATTCTCCCCGGAGTCGGCATCATGGCCGTGTGTCTGATCATTCCCGGTGTCGCCACCGCGCAGATCCACAAGTTCACTAACGGAGGAAAGGTGAGGACTCAGGCGCTGCCAGCAGGTTCTCGTGTTGTGTGCCAGACTGCTGGATTATAAAGAGTGTGTTTTTCCCCCGCAGGAGAAAAGGATTGCTCGGGTTCCGTGGCAGTGGTATCTCATGGATAGAGACAAGCGAGTATCAGGAACCGGACGCTACTTTGACTCCAAGGTTAGCTTCCCTCTGCCCATAATAACTAAAAGTAATGCCAATGAATAGCAAAGTGCCCAACTTGGGACTACTTTACAGCCTTTCTCTGAGACTACAACTACGCATCAATATAAAAGTCGCTTAAACTGCCCGGAAGTAGTGTGCACAGTTTCATAAAAAGCAGTATGTGCAAATACGGTGCACTTTCAAAACCCTAGGTTTGTTTCAGTCGGTCATTTCATGTAGGCACACCAGTGTCCACATTTACAGAAAAACTCTGTATATCATGTAAATCATCTGTGTATGTTCTTTTAATTATAAAGGCACTCTTGGTAGCACATTTGCAGCATCTGGGGTGTATCTGTACTACCTCCACGCTATCAATCAGATCCTTTCATGTGTACAAACACAGTGCATTTAAATATCACGCATTATTGTCTTGCCTCCCTTGGACTTGTCTCAGCACACCATTTGGGAATCACTGCACTAAAACTGTGCAGGGGCATTCCATTTTTTTGGAATATCGTAATGATTTTTTTTCTTTTCCCTAAGCTCTAATATCTTTAAGGCCGTTCGTCTGATTGGAGTAGTTTTATGGGAATCTGTGTTACAAATTTGAACCCTCTATCTTTGAAACTGTTCATCTAAAAACCTTCAAATATTTGTAGCGCAATCACATTTTCAAGCTAACTGAGTCTCTCAGCATTTGATGTTTAACTTCAACAACACTTTGGAAATTCCATATTCCTGAAGTCAAGGCAACAGATATTTGGCCTAAAAAATTTAATGATGTATCTTAAATAGTTCTCTAGATGGGTGCATTTTCAAGTGGCTATAACTTCATCACAGAAATAATTTTTATCCAAATGTCTCCTGTAATGATACTTTAACCTAAACTATGTAACTATGCAAACTGATCATCCCATCATGCTTCTCTGCTAAATAACCAGACACCATAGCCTTGCATATACTAACACACAGTGGTTTTCTTTGTTCTCGGTCATCAGGTATCACCCAAATCCATCCACTTTGTAAAATACTGAGGATTTACAGGCAGCGATAGAGGTGTTAGTCTTGTGTAGAGCATAATGTAGAGCAGATTACTTTAATCCTTATTTATTTCTCTTTTCCTCACCAGGGACTTGAGAACATCCACTGACGAGGAACCCGGAGAGACCCAGGAGAAGAAAGTTCTTTGTTGTACATTAAAAGATTATATTTAACATTCAGTTGTTTGTGTTTTTCAATCTTTTAAGATTGGTAATTAAACTCTTCCACACACTGGGAATCTTGTGAGGCTTCTTATAATGTCTTGATGCATTTCAGTCATTATGCAAATGTACTGTTTATAAGATTGGGGAAACCTGCAGTCAGCTGAGACTGAAGAAGTCACTTGGATGAGTGACGAAACGTTTCTCCCACTGAAAACGCTACGTCCAGATGAACAGAATCAACTTTTTTGAGGCTTCTAAAACATCTTAAAAGTAATAAGACTCTCAACTCATAAATAAATAAAGGTTTAAAAACAGCTGAAGTAAATATACATTGTGACCACTGATGCACTATAATGACCTTAAAGAAGGTGAAACAATTACTGAAGATATTTGGGTGGTCACTGTGGATAAAAATCAGTCAAGTGTGGGCACCACTTTAGGTCAGTGAGTGAGCAGGTGATCACATGTCACACGGCCAGAGTGCAGTGTCACTGTGTGCCTTTTCTGTGTGTCTCCCTCCTCAATTTTCTGTCTTCACATGTCCACTATCCACTAAAGCTAAACATGCCCAAATTTCCACCTCACTTTTCCAAAAATCGACCAATATTTTTTTTAACATTTATTTAACCTGTACCATATCCAATGATAAACTGCAATATTCATACTGTGTATTTTCTGAGGCAGAGGCTCTGGACGTGCACAGGTGTGGGTTGAACTTGTCTGTGATGTACATCACAGATTTTACCACTACAAATATATATCTGATATATATTATTTTGAAATTTAAAAAAAAAGTGCTTGGAACAAAGAAGTAGATATGGGGTGGTTGTAAAATTGATTTGGCTGCACTTTATAACACAGCTTGAACTTTTTTTCAGTACTGAAATTTTCATGTGGTTCCTTCCTGTTCTTAAGAAGCTATTTGCTCAGATATTGCTCAAAAATACTGGGAAATATTTATTTTAAATATTCAGAGTTTGAAGGTAAAATTTTTGCCAAGCTTTCTTAAATATGCTACGATTAACTGTTCACAAAAAAACGATCAGTTACTAGTTAAAAAAAAAAAAAAGCACCAAAAAAAAAGCCCTTATTTAAGTGGTTCACTCAGTCCGAGGACCTCAGATGAGGCCCTGCAATTTAAAAACAATAATAATACTACAAACTGCTCTTTTTTTCTACTCTTGATGCATTTATCACTTATAGTAGAACTCCCAGCAAGAACAGAAAGAAATATTAAAATGGCAAAAAGATATGATAGTGAAAATTTATTTAACATTCTGGTTAGGAGCATTTGAAAACATTTACAAGAGATGGATAAAAAAGGGAAGGAGAATAAAAGGGAAGGAGAATACAACTGAATACTTCTCAGACACATTTTTTACAGTTAAAACACTTCTGCACTGTACACTCGATTCAAACTGAGAGAAAAAACAAAAAAGCTTTACACCTCATGTCAACCAGACAACGAGTAAAGGTTTCCAATAACAGGAGACAGAAACCAGTCGTTCACTTCTCCTCCTTGCCTTTGGTTTTCCTGTACACCATCTCCCTGAAGCTCGACAGGATCTTGCTCTCTCTCTTTCTCCGCTCCTCCTGGTTGAATGATGCCAGGGCTCTCTTTTCGTCTGCGCTGTAGATCTGGTTTTCCTTTCTCAGACGCACAGCCTCCATACGACGATGTCTGCGGGGCGAAACATTTGTCAGTATTACAGGAAGAAAAGCTGAACACGCCCCCGGATCTGCTCAAGTCAACCCAGCCTAGAGCACAAGCTAAAGCAAATGTTACAATGTGCAGAGATTAGTAAAGAAATTAAACAACATTTGAAGCAATCAGCTCTTTTTTTTCCTGAAACAAGTATGTTTCTGTAAAAGATAAGATATGATGCAAATGTATTATAGTAATCTGCCTGCGTAATCATGAAATATCTGTTGATAGAAAAACCTGATCGTTCAGTATATTCAGGCAGTCAGCTGACCTAATTTTTTGGCCGCATGAGAGTCCTAAACTTAGACCTCAGTGGTGAATTAACAGCCGAGATTAATGGCCTAGCGAGCTACGCTGAGCTTAAAGTCAGAGTTTTCTGCGTTACTAAAGTGGTTCTCTTTTTACTTGGCTAAATCACCATGGTAACATATGCTGCACACATATGTTTTGAGTTTCATTTTAAAATAAACTGGAAATGCCACATTTTCACTGATTCTTTTACTTAAACCATGTTTTAACTCACCATATAAAGCCTCTGCTGGGAGAACACATTTTATATGTAGTTGTTAAGGTGCGCATCACTAAAACCACTAAATCAAGAACCGCCTTTTCACGGGAATCTGCGTGTATTAATGTAGTGATGCAGAAAATGTTAAATCCAGATGGTGACTTTTGTTTTGGCCAAGCCGTGGACTTGTGAGAAGAATGTTCACCACTGAATCGTGCTGATTTGTTTAATATGTTTGCATGAATTTTCCATTTTCTAAACATTACGTACCTGCTGCCACTCATGACATAACCGGACTTCTCAAAGTTTGCGATCTCATCGCTGGTGAGACCGATTTCTCCTCTTCTTGGGATACGCTTGCCAGCTTTCACGTACTCTGCCATGGCAGCACCTTCACCTGGCAACAGGGCATGACCGAAACTGGAGGAAGGAGAAAAAAAAAGAAACTTTCATCAAATATTCTGCCAAATGATTTAAACAAGTTGTGTAGTGGAAATGTTTAACAGTCTGTCTTATTTTGTCACATCTGATTAACTGAATCACACTGATTTCTTTCTTTCTTTTTTTTTTTTTAGCTAAAACAAAACTGAAAGAACCAATCAATTATCAGCAATCTTCAATTATTTCATCTCTACTATCGCTTATTTTTTTTTATCCCAGTGTAGAAGCTCACCATTTAACAAGCAAGTTTGAAAATACGCAGCCTGCCTCTGTTACTTTTTCTGCTTTCTGACTGTACTGTACAGGTATGCTCCACTGTAAACAGCAGTTGTTTTTTGCAATAGAATATAAGCTTCATTAGGGTTAGATGCTCTTCCCTTTAAGTTTGTTAATGCAGGGATTAACACGAACAGAGACTCACTCCAAAGGTCGATCGTTCTGAGACATGTGAGTGAGAGGAGCTTCGGGGCCAACCACGTGCTCATCCATGGAGGTTTTCTCCACCCACATCACCCCATTGGGATCTTCCTCCTCTTCCTCCTCTGAGGCCTCGCTGCTGGAGTCGCTGCTGGACTCCTTCCGGCTTTTCTTCGCCTTCTTCTTCTTGGACTTCTTAGACCTGACGGGAAACGGGATGCTTGGTGAGTCAAATGGGCTGTTACCACATCAACAGAGCTGGTGCACAGCTTCGTATCAGAACTTACTTTTTGCTCTTCTTTTTCTTTTTCTTCTTCTTTATTTCTTCTTCTGAAACACAAAAACACAACAGTTAAGCTGATAAATCTCATTAGAGAAAAACCCCAAAAAACTTTAGCGTGCTTTTCGTTTCCTTTCGTCCATCTTACCATCCGAATCTGATTCAAGCTCACTGTCCTCCGAGTGCTTTTTGTTCTTTCTCTTCTTGGACTTCTTCTTCTTTTTCTTTTTCTTCTTCTTCTCTTCTGATAACGACAGACAGAGCGGGTTTGTTACAAATTCACGGAAAATGCTGCATTGCTGTAATTTATATGCGTCCACACTCTGTGTACCTTCTGTGCTTGATTCTGAACTGCTGTTTTTCTCAACTTCTTCAACTGGTGTGAACTCGTCGGAGCTGATGGAGGGGAAAAAAAATACAGAAAAGAATTTTAAGCTTTTGATACCTGAAAATAAGACAGAACAGCACCTGATGCCTCTGCCAGGGTGCCAACAGGTATGAGCACATCATTTAAGACCTTTTAAATAACTGCTTAAATAAAATTTAACAGGAAAAGTAAGATTAAAAAGGTGAAAAATTGGTTAAAATTAAGTTATTGTGAAATAGAAAGTCTTACAGCGATGAGACTAAAAACATCTAAGACCAAGACACAGAATTTAAGCCAGTTTTATTTTTTTAAAAGCCTTTTACAAACAAATATGACCGTTTTAAGGACTTGTAGCAACCGTGTCTCCACAAACTCAACACACAATTAACAGGATATTCCTCACTTACTCTGGCTCTTTCACTCTGGGTGAATAGCCCCAAACTTCAGGACAACCCAGCTCACCGATCCGCTCCCTCTCCTGCAGACGCCTAAAACATAAGTTTGCAAAAACAAAAAGCTGGTTTTAACTAAAATGTCAAACTGCACTTAGATTAGCAGCAAATCAAAGGAGGACAGCTTCCATCTGTTTGGTTTATGGTGACAGATACATTGAAGAGCAGTCCACCTCCAGAGGACTGTTCATCTGGAGTGGTGGCACGTCATAAAATGCACCGATAGGCACGTTTACCTGAGGACTGATTTGTATTATAGGAATTGCAGGCTACAGGCTTTGATAGCTCTCCACAGTGATGTTGGACTTTTCATACCTGGCGATAAAAGCCTCTTGTCTCTGCCGCTGAGCGTCGTCCCTCTGCTGCTCGTAGTAATAATCATCTTTGAGGCCGCCGTGTTTTCCCGGAGGCTCGGACCAGTGGTTGCTGTGGTTGTGGCTGCTGTTGGTGTTGTTGTTATGGCGCTCCCTGGACCGGGACCTTGATCTGGATCTGGATCTGGATCTGGACCTGGAGCGGCTACGATGAGGGCTTCCTATGCGGATCCGTCTAATGTTTCTGGCCTCTCTGAATCGACGCTCCCGTTCCTCGCGCTCCCTCTCCCGGTTGCGTGGCTTAGGGAGTTTGGGTCCGAAGCTGTCCGGAGACAAGCTCCGGTCGCGGCTGTCGCTGCGATGGCGACTGCGGGAGCGGGTCCGAGGTCTACGGGCCCGAGGACTGCGTGGCTCCCCACCACCGTCAGAGCTCGATCGATCCGATAGAGGCATGCCCTCTGACCGCTAGAGACTCACTACAGGACGGGGTAAAAAGTAATTAGTTTCAATCAGTGTCTAAGGGGAGATTTAAAAGATGTCGCGCTCAGTTTGTCTTCTTCTCCTTACGCAGAGAGATCGTTTAATAACAGGAAGTACTCGTTGGTCCGTCCCAAATAAAAATCCGGCTTCACATGTCATCGAGAACTGTTCCCAACATACCGATATAGCTCAATTTTCTTGCATTAAAAATTATGTAAAATTTTTTAAAAATAAAAAAAAAAAAAAAAAAAAAAAAAAATATATATATTTATTTTTATATATTTATTTATTTTTTTTTTTTTTTTTTTTTTTTTTTTTAAAAAAAAAAAACCTCTA
>VUQG01023439.1:4449-23556 GCA_015106755.1 Etia nguti
TCAGTGATGTAGTACTCAGAGACACGGTGAGACCTGATGACCATTGTGTGTGTGTGTGTGTGTGTGTGTGTGTGTGTGTGTGTGTGTGTGTGTGTGTGTGTGTGATGGTATGTGTGCTCGAAGAGTATGCTTATGTTCAAGGATTCTAATGTAACAGATATAACACAGGGTCTTAACCTGAAGGTGTATGTGTGTGAGCGCCTCTGTGTCACTTCTCTGATGTGCGCTATTATAATTTGCCTTGTCACCAATACCCGGTTACAAACCTGGATGATTATAGGTAGAGCATTGTATATTGTGTATGCGCATGCAAATGTGAGCTTGTTTGTATGTGGCAGATCAGAAATAAGAGGCCTGTGTGTGGGCACATGATGGCAGGCGATTCTGTAAACAATGTGACTCAGCTGCAGAGTGAGTTATGAAATTGAAATATAATGCCGTGAAGGAGAAAATTCATCTCTACAATTTGATCTCTGAGTGTGTGTGTGTGTGTGTGTGTGCTGTGTGTGAGAAAAAATGAATATATGTGCATTTGTGGATGTGCTCAGCATTAGTGTGCGGCCGGCACAGATTGTCTCTGTGTTATCTACAGCTACTAACCACTTCAGTGCTGATAAAAAAGGCCATGTTCTCACAGATGGGAAGTCTCCTTTGAATATCAAAGAGCAAGGAAAACAAAGATTTCCTGCATACAAAGTACACGAGCTGCCTCATACTTAAATGATTTCCTCTCCTTCTACAGGTTTCCATCCATTTATCTAAACAGAACTGGATAACAGCGTTTCCTCCTTTTCAGGTCTAAATGTTCATTATATATTTAACAGGCTATTAGGATGTTTATTAGAGTCACAATGATGGGCTTCAGGTACATCTGCCAAAGGCTTTTAGTTACCACACTGCACAGGTGACTGCTGGAAGTTATTCACCCTCTATCAGTGATGGAGACCTGCTTGGGATAGCAGCCACATTCGTGCAAAGACAGATTAATGAGGCGTGTCAGGAAGAGGGCACAAAACTTAGAAATGCCATATCACCAGGTTAATGGTCGTCTCGTGCTGTGTTATAGTGTCAGTATGTGTATGTCAGGGTGTCTACATGTGACTGGATCATGTCCTGAGACACAGTTAGCTCAGTTTTCTGCCATCTCTCCCGGCCATCTGGGCTCTGGTCCTCAGCTGTGTTCTTGCTGAACTCTGACGCTCAATAACCCAGCATCTGCACATATCGCTGCAAGAGGGCTGCCATCCAAGCTGGTACCCCATCGTGGCAACCAGCCTTACTGCAGCTGTCACGGTAAACAAGCACCAAACCTCCTGGATCCTCACTGTTATTGCTGCAGGGCACTGGGGGTAAAAAAGACAGATGACGCTCAAACGATTCCCACTTCAGCGGGAGCCGTCAACCCACTACAGCCAGAGCTGGAGTTGACAGTGCGGCCACTGCAGATCTTTAGTTGTTCGTTACGCACAGTCGCATTGCTCCCTTTTTATTCCCTCCCTCTTCAGTCTCTCTGCCCTTCCTCCCTTACCGCTACTTGCTCCTTTTCCTCGGCTGAGCTAAGCTGGGGGTATCCAGAGCGCTGCACTGCTGTGTGTGCGGTGGAGGAGGGTGAGTGCCAGGGGAAGAAAAGCTGGCTCAGAGCTCTGGTCATGTGCTCTGTTGTTGTTGCTGTTTCCTCAAGGAGGGATCCGTCCTGCAGAATAACACATTCGCTCACTGTGCTGCTGAGAGCCCAACAGCATCACCTACTCGAGTGCAGAGATACAGTGTGTGCCATGATAAAAAGAAACTACTGAGATGCTGGATAATGACTACTGACCCATCATCTATAGAGATTTTCTGTGAACTACAAATAACTGACTAAAAATGGCATGATTTAGACACAAACTCTCATGCCTCACTTCACAAAATATTCTTTGATGTAATCTCATATGAGAGTCACCAACAAAGTAAATATACTGTGCATACGACTATAGCTGTATACACAGTTAATGTAATGTTTCTGGTCCATTGCTGTAAAGGCTGGAGGTCTTCCCAGTGGAAGGTTGTACCTACTCTTTTGCCATATTGTGATTCATGCGTGGGGAGAGTGACTGCTAATCTGCTAATTGGCCAAATGAGGCTGAGGGATGCAAGGGAGAGAGACTCTAAAAGCTAAAGTGAGGGAGAGTGGGAGTGGCATGGTGTGAGTCACTGTGCAGCGTACTATATACTAGGTTGCTGGAGGCTAGACTCAAGTGAATGTGCATGTATGCTTATGTAGTTTGTGTTTGCTGGGCAGATTTTTAACCCAGATGGGGAAGAAATCGGGGACACTCTCTCCCACCCATGCAGAAAATGAGACATCTCCCCATCTGACTAATATCAGCCAATAGGTAACCCCGTTACACCTCAATCCTCAGTGCCAACAATCAAACACACATGATTAATCCTTTCGAGGTCACGCAGAGTTCATTTCTAATCGTTAATTTATCGCTTGAATATTAATGTGTCCGTCCACTCTGAAATTGGATACAAAGTGGTCTCTTTATTTCTACAGTTTGTAGCGGAACCATCAGCTATTCTACAATAATGTTTCTGCTGTATTCCATGAGTACATTGAAAGAAAAATGTGCATTATTATGTATGCTGTTAGTTCCATTTAAACATAATCATGAGATTTAGATACTGTAATCATCAGTGGAATGTGTCACTAGGAAAGGGTTCATCCCTGTGTCTGTCATTTATCCACAGTTTATGTCATATTAGCTCATCAGTTCTAGTCATTATGGCAGGATTCAACTTCCTGTCTTTGGAGCTGAGCGACCGAACTGAAATTTTACACAAAGTATTATCAAAGTAAAATTATAGTCAGATCCATACCGCAAGTTTACAATTGCACAGTGAAGACAGCAGAAAAATAAATAGCCTATTTAGTATTTGCTTATTCTCTGTAAACATCTTCTGCATATGTACAATCATGTAGCGTTTACAGAGATTTTTTCTTAAGTATTTTTATTCATCTTTTGGCATAAAAAAAAAGATTTCTGAATTTTTTTTAAACATGTAATTTTCAAAGAGTTTTTTACATGTCCACTTAGGTGGACAACTGATGGGTATGGAGTGACACATCAGTGTCCAATGTAGTGGTTTATGTGCAAGTATACCATCAACACTGACACAAATACAAGAAAACAGCCTTTGAATAGCTGTCCACTGTAGTGACCACTATGCGTGAAAGGGTTAATCACCATGTCCAGGCTGATATACAACTGTTAACAAACTCCTTGTAATTTTACCTTCAGACCTAAACTGGAAGCATCACTTTCGATGTCCCTTAGGTGACAAGCAGCTATTTATACATACAGTAACATCACACATCTCCTGTGCAGATGTCCTGAGGTATTAAGAGAAACAAAAGGAAAAAAAATAACTTTGGATGGTTGAGGAAAACTGGGTCGAAGAAAACAGGACAATAAAACACAGTCTCTCCTGGAAGAAACACTTTAAATGCATTAAAACTTACAGACTTATGATATATGCCAATACTTTACCCCAAATTCCCACTGAAATGAGTGTGATTCCTGTGTACAAAAGAAATATGGACATCCCTTCCTGCCTGAGTAAAGAGGGCCAATTTCTGGAATGAAGCCTGTCCCTTGTCCACTGCCCTTGCAGTGATTTGATGTGAAGGATGGAGTTCAGAGGGAAGGGTAATATCTGAGAGCCCAACAGAGACAGACCAGAGCTGATGTTTCTGAATCACTGGGTCAGTGGGTCACAGACATCACTGGACATCTAGAGAGCCAACAACTCTCTGTGGTTTTTTTTTTTTCAGAGCTCCCGAGGAATCGCTCATGATTGCCAAATGCAGCTGTGAGAACTGCGACTGGCTCAGCAACACACAAACATGCAAACTCAGACACATACGCAGACTCGCAGTGTGCTGATACAGGAGTAAGCCCCTCTGAGAGTTGTACACACAGAGCACAGACCCTCTGATACAGAGGAGCACCTAGAGACTGAGGCCGTGTTTAAACTCCATTACCATTACCGACTCTCTAATTAAACCAATGTTTTAATTAGGATTTGGACAGCCAGGAACGAGGAGGGATAATAACGTTCATTTATCCAACAGAGAGGGTGTATTTCACACAAGTTACACCTACAATATGCAGGGTTGACAGCTTTGTATTTGAGCTGCCATTTTAAGCAGTACATTGCTAAGTGTGATGCAGGGGTCAATATTTATTGGGTTTATAGGGACACAATAGAAGCAAAGTAGTCTATTAGAAGTCTTCGATATGAAATCTTACTTATGTAAATGTTCAAAAGTTTACTTAACAAGATGTAATTAAAGTATGTTAGAGACTGCATGGCCAGAAATAGATTAATCAGCTTTCAAATGTCATTTTTCTGTACAGTCAACTGCAAGTTAAGATTGCAGATTGATGTTGTGGTATTGTTTCCTCTCTAGTATACTTCAGAATTTGACCAAAATACAATCACTGATTAAATTTCCTCTGTTGTTCTCCAGCACTGGTCTGCATTCTAGTGGTGTGAAAGTAAAACCTGCAGGGGGTTGATAGAAGCTCTCAGCTAAACAAGGAAGTAATGGTCTTGATTGAGGCATAGTACACTGGCCAGGTCTGAAATGCAGAATAAAAAAATTTTAATGACCGCTCATCAGGTTCAGCCAAGAGTCAAACTTGGGAGAAAAATCTTTTATTTACTCCAATCGGCTTCACCATGAACAGCTAAAGGCTTCAACAAAAGGAGGAATATGTTGGTTAATTGAATGTGTTGCCATGAATGCCGAATGCAGGTAATTACATTTTAAAGACCTTGTGTAGTAACCCTTGTTGTGGCCACTAAGTGAACTGCAGTCAGCATCCTGTTGCCTGCACTAATGTACGCCTGGACTAACATACCAGGCAAAGCAGTGATGATGCATAACAATGAACAGGACTGACTGAAGTCATGTTGATAAGTTACTAAAGGTAAATTGTTACTCTGGTCCGACTATATATGTAGGACAGGAAGCACTCAGAGTGGAAAACTCCACCATGGCAGCTCACTCTCTGGGCAGTATTTACTTTTAAAGGAATTGTATTTTGTATGTATTAATTTTGAATATACTTTAAGAAGTTTGCAGTGCAGTAAAAATCACAAGATGATAGCATAACAGATATTTACTTTTATAACACAAACATGTAGGAGTAGTCGATGGGTAATAGTCAGAGATGGATCCGATTACTTTTTTCAAGTAACGAGCAAACTAATGGATTACTATTGCAAAAAAGTAATTAGATTACTGTTACTTTCCCGTAAGCACGCTGCGTTACTGCGTTACTAAACCGTGATTTAATAAAACAAGTTTTAAAAAGAGACTTTTTCATTTGATTACATTTTATATGATGTATTATGCAGAAAAAGTAGAATTGGGCTGAAAGGTCTGTGGCTTTATTACCTATTCAAGTTGTGTATCATGTTTTTAAAAAGTAACTAAGTAACTAATTACTTTTGAAAATAAGTAATCAGTAAAGTAACGGGACTACTTTTTTCAAGTAACTTGACCAACACTGGTAATAGAAGTGATTTGTAAATAAGTGGACATGAATAACTTAAGCTTATTATATGTATATTTTTAACTAACTAGGCAGCTCTTTCTCTTGATGCTCTCTTTAAAGATATAACACATTTTGGGGCCAGCTTGAAAGAAAGGCAGCCGTGAAATGTAAAAGCGAGGTCACAGGTCAAATGTGACATGATATTTAAATGCAAACTATAAAGTTATATTTAGAATCCACATATACCTGTATCACTTCCTAAATGCTGTCAATGCTAACAAAGGCTGTAGAATTTTAAGCATAGTTTTGAAAATGTTTGACCTTATTTGACCTTGAAGAAGAGGTCAGAGGTAAGTGATATGACTATATGCCTTCAATACAAACAATGCCAGTAAGAAACATAGTTTTAAATAACTCTATAGAGCATTGTTATCACTTTGACCTTCAGAGCAATCTCTTGACCTTGAAGGAGAGGTCAGAGATCAAATGTGATTTGATATTTTAAATCTTTATACGGTACTTTCTAAATGTTTGCAACACACACCACACTTGTAAGAACCATGGTTTCTAAGTTATGAGGCTTTTTGTTTATTTATGACCAACAAATCATTAAGCTGACCTTGAACACCTCGGTGGATGTAAACCAAATTTTAATGGATTGTTAACATGACCCCACTCTACACCCCTACAAAGTTTAATCAGGATTAGTTCAAAGCTTTTTGAGATATCGTGTTTACAGACTTAATGACACACATCCACGCATGCACATGCTACCAAAAAGCGTGAATATCCATGTGGATTGAAAAAGTTACTAAGTACTAATTCACCTCACCTCAATTCACCTCTCTTTGCAAGATTTCAATGTTATGGTGTCCGACACAGCACAGAGATGTCTAAGGCGTTGTCCTTCATTAAGTGCTAACGCCTTAATGAGGTTAGTTAACCCACATAAGTAGAGCGCGCCCTGTTAGATTCAAGTGAAATGGCAGCACAGACTCACAGATGTGCTGTTATTCTCCTTGATATTTATTAATATCCTTCCTTTAATCATCAACATAATACATCACCAAACATAATACATCACCAAACATAAAGAAAGTACAAAATATGTAAATAATATATACGTATTTATAAATATTTTCCTAAATCAGTTCTCAATTCCATTTCTTGTTTACAAACAGCCATTAAACCTTCTGTTTATATAATTTTATGTATAAAAATTATTGACTCTCCTCACTGGTACAATTAAAAAAATAAAATAAAATTATAAGTTCCATCACCAGAGGGAGTGAAAAGAAAATACCCCAGTTTTCTCCAGTTCTTTATACTGGGAGATTCTGGTTTCAGCCAAGCAGCTTGCTGTCTTGTATTAACTTCAGTTTTTCTTGTAGGATGTCAGAGGGCTTGAATGACATGCTGGGATAGAGCTAGGTTTTGCCCATGTATGTGTTAGACTGCCACTCATCAGTGCTGCATCACTAACATTTTATAGTTAGGTCTGACTGTGAGAGGTGATAGGTTGACTAACATAAATGCTTTTATAAAACTGTTTTCATTGCCATTTGTTTGTCTTTCTAAAAGTGGCATCACTAGATTTTGTTTATTTGTTTTTTGTGTGGTGTGTATTTAAATCTGCTGTGCAGTGAGCCTCTATTTGTTGACATTAGCAGATTGTATTTCTAAGGTGATTCTGGCCGGTTTTGCGCACCGCTGGTGCTGAGGAGCAGAAAAGGAAGAGACATAAAGGTGATTGGATTTTCCTGGAAAATCTATCCAGAATCATTGAGATTGAAAAGGCTGAGAGGAATTCAGGGAAATGTCCAGATTTTTATGTGACATTAAAATCTGTTCACACATTTGCCAATAAGTCCTTAGTGGATAAAGATTGCTGTATATTTTTAGGTACAAAACCTTTATTTGATTTATAAAGTATACATGCATTTTTTAAATTGGGGGCATGCCGAAAATGGTAACCTTATTTATTTATTTGTTTTAAGCAATAATTCAGAACTGACAACCTTCCCCAATAACACCTAACCTTTCTAAGAACTGATAATGGATGCTAATAAATGGATTGTATTGAGTCCCTCATGATGACACACATCATGGGTGTTTACTGTTTTTCTTATATATATTTGCTGTATGTATTTATTACAATTCAGGTATGAAACTTGTGGTTTCATCTGAGTTATTGGTTTTCTTTTGGAGGTGGGTATTACTACTATTTTTATTAAAAAAAAATAAAGTGTAAAAATAAATTGTGAACGTAGGAACTGGAAGAAATATTATAGGGATAAAGGCACACAAGAGAAAAATATCTCCCTTATTAGTTTTTAACCATGTCTTCATGAACATTTTGTGGAAGCAGTTTTGTCACTGAATTTAATTAAGAATAAATATTAATGTTTCTTTCTCTGCTCCCCCCTCTTCCTTCTCTCTCTGTCTCTCTTGTTCAACACGTTCTCAGCGTCAGATGGCGTGCCAGTCCAAAAGGATGGGGAACAAGTAAGTCTTCAGTGATTCCTCCTGCTCATCCGTGTTGTTGACTTCCTCTGACAGTGAACTGTTTTCCACTCCACCTGAGGAACCAACATGGCCAAACGATGAGCTATAATACCAGTGCTTATGCTAGTAGATTAGCGAAGTAGATCACGCCATGGCAATGTCAGTCGCTTCCGCTACACTTCCCTCGCCAAGATGGGGTGGTGTGGCTGGATGACTGAATAATCGCTGGTTTGGTTGGCTTATTGCTGTTGCTAGGATGTCTGAAGCTTGTTATAGCTGTCTGACAGAGTCACTCCTCAGTGCTGGTTCAAAGCAGAACGGCAGAGGCATCACTGCTCTCTTTCTCCAACTTCCTACACATCATTATTACTGTACATCTTCCTCTCCTCTCCTCTCCCGCTGCAATACTGATCTTGTGCTCTAAAACTGAAGCCTCTGAGAAAGGACAGAGGAGCGGGAACCATTTTGGACTAAAGTGTAGAGACCTTCACTTTTCCACCAAATGCACTGTGGACTGATTGCATCATTTATTTATGCGTTGTGCCCCAGAATGCCCCCAGAATGGTTCTGCAGAGAGGGGAAAAAAGACAGCCACACACACACACACACACACTTTCTATACATATATATCAGTGTTGTCAGGGCTATTGGAAAAGAACATAGGGAAAGCTGCTCCAGGCAGCCCAGCTCTCTCCTCACACCCACTCCTGTGAATGGAGAGCAAGACAGAGACGACCAAAGAGCGAGTGAGGGAGGAAGTGGGAGCAAAGAATAGAATTACATGAGGGAAGGAAGAGGCAGACATTGATTAACATAAAGCATCTAGATGTAGCTGAAGGAGATTATAAACACTACCCTGCTCATCACACTCTCATTATTATATTATCGTCACCTAGAATTGAGTTACCTAATCTTTACATTTTGCTCTATTGACCACTGATGATAATTAACAAAGCTTTGCAGTTTTTCGATAAAGTGCTTGAAATGTATAGAATAAAGCACTAAAACGTGACCAGCAGAGCAGTCAGTAAGCCTAAAAAAGAACTGTGTTTACATTTAACTTTAATTCATTTCTATAATTATTTAACTTTGCGCTGTTATTTTTAATGTAGCTAAAAATTCAAATTCATTTTTATTTACTTCGAGTTCAGCATATTTTACATTGTATTATTACTTTTTTTTTACTTTGATGTGTTGCAGTATGTGAAAACAGACGCTGAGAATACAATGAGGAGACATTACTATAAGCTAAATATATAGTATAGTGTTTTCCCTGGGACCTCTACCTGCAATTACAAAAACATGCAAAAATGTACTAAATTTCCATGAAAGTCATTTAAATTTTGTTTATTACTGAAAGAATAACAAGCATATTATGTTTGGAAGTGCATGGAGTTTCCTCCACATCACAAAACTGGTGCTGCACCTTCACCTCATGTAGTTACTAAGCCTGCATGGGTGCAGACTCAGTATTTAGGGTACTCTTTATTGTTCTTTTACTTAAGGATAGTTAGTTTGGAACAGGAATAAATGTGGCAGATCCTTCGAATGAACATGCAAACAGCATGACGGTGTCAGGGCCGGACTGGAATGGCTTTCCCAAGTTTTAATTCCTGATTAAATGGAGGTTTAAAAGAAACACAAAGCTACAGGCAGCAGGTAATTAACTAAAAACAACTAGTCTAAAACTGAAAATTCCACCTATCAGCACCTCTAAGTTCCACATCATATGTTGTGTGTTTAATCTGCATAAATGTGCAAAAAAGAAAAAGGGCCACAGCTGTTTTTCTAATTACAGGCTATTTCTTCTCAGGTGAAACACTGTTGAGTCTGCAGATTGACCAGAAAAAGTAAGCTAATGACACAAATCTAGGAAAAAAGGGGTTTGAAGACTAATTAAGCATTTAAATGTTAATTAGTGAGTTTAAGAGGTGCTTTTAGGGAGACTTTGTGCCAGGCTACATGTTCCCAGGTTTATGCAAACTAGCTGCTGTCTGTAAAGGCATCACTGACCATTAAGTGAAGGATCTTCAAACTTGTGCCACCAGTGCAGCTCGCATTGCATTTATCCAGAAAAAGTAGACCTGAAGTTTTCTGACAGTCTTGGCTGTCTGTCTGCCGCTTGTGTAGATCCACAGTGAGGGGGACAAAATATCAGCTCAGCCAGTAGCACACCAGTGTTCCCAGTGCAGTTAGTGTCAGTCCAGCTGATAGAGTGCTTATCTGCTTTGTTCTCAGCGTCTGCCTTCACCACACACACACACAAACACATAATGTCCCCTTCCTGCTGTTAGCCTCAGTCCCCTGTCTGTGTGCAGGATCAGATACAGTTCAACACACTATTGATATCTCGCTCTCGCAAACACACACAGTTTTCTGCTGGCTTTCGATGTTTCTGGCAGCACATGTAACCGAAGAGGAAATTCATTCATCCGTAGCGTATTCAGTCTGCTATACACAACTAAGCAAATATAAACTGATCCCTGTTTAATCCCCTCCCTTCTCCCTGTCATTCTGGCCCTTCACTTTCCTTGTTCCTGGAAAATCCTGTGTGTCTGCCTCTTATTTTCCTCTCCCTTCTCCTAATTTCTTCCTCCGCATGCCTGATGTGCAATCAACCCCTCCGCCCCTCCTCCTCCCCCACCCCCGATGCATGTCAATGTCCTCTCTGTCCTGTCACTCTCTTACTCTTTCCCGCTCCTTCTTTCCCCATCCCTCTCTCCTCCTATTTCTCTTCCTCAGCATGGACGTTCAGAATTTTCATGGGAAGGAATCAATGTAAGTGTTGTGGCATCATTCCTTCATCTACTACTTTTCTCTCCCTATTTATTTGTTGCTTTTGCGCGTTTTGATTTACGACACCCCCACCTCCTCAGCTGTACAGTCGGTCTTGCGGTTTATTATACTGGTGTGAGCACAATCAGAAACCCTAGATTTATATGATTTTTATTTTGTAGAATATCTCTTTGAATCAAGATTTGGGAAATGCAAATTTTGTCTCTTATATTAACCCAACACCTCCATCACTTCTCCTCTCCACTCACCCCTCTCTGACACACACACTGTCATGACACACTGTCTCTGTGTGGCCTCTCACACCATCCATGCTGTCCTTTTCTCCACACTTTCCTCCCCCTCCTCCATTCCTCTCTCTTCTCTCCTTCTAGCTGTCTATGGAAGACACCACATCAATCCTGCCCCGGCTCAAGAGGAACTCAAACGCCTATGGCATCGGGGCTCTGGCTAAGTCTTCTCTGTCAGGTGTGTCAGGTGTGTGTCTGTGCTGTAACTGGTAAACGACCCCATGCTGGCTCTGTCCTCAGACGGGCCCTGGAGTCAGCATGGTACCCTAAATGGGTTCCCCTGTATCACTTCCTCTCCACGCTGTGATATCAGTCGTCAATGACTCCTCGTGAGTCATTGACGGAACAAATTCAGCTTCAAAAACAACACACACACAGGCATAAACACACACACACACACACGAACACAGGTTGTTGCTCTAAGGAAAGGTGAGTGGGAAGTGTAGTTTTTTTTATGTTAAGTGGTTGTGAAATAGTGGTGTTCTGAGCAAGTATCAGTATGGATGTTTTGACTGTGCAAAGTGCCGTGTCGAACAGAGTTAGTGTAGTGAAGTGCTTTCTTTTAGTGCAGTCTTTTTTGGTTTCATCCAGCTGTTTTGTGTAGTGCAGTTTATTTGAGTGCAGTGAATTGTACTGCAGTACAGTGTAATGAAGTGCAGCTGCTATACCGTGTGCTGTGGTACTGATTTGTCCTATAATTTATTCATGAATCCCATTTTCATGTGCCACCATCAGAGAGAATCAGGCAGCCAGGGATTTACAGTATGTGTCATCATATGTTAGTCGCATGGAAATATGGAGCAGAGCTGTTAAACAGATATGAGTTTGTAGTGGCATGGCACCAGGAAATTAAATGTATGTTCAGCAGCTTTGAGTTTTCCGAAACGCAATAAAGAGAAAGAGAAGAGTTTTCTGTTTACCCGGCGCAGCTTAGCACAGGTGTGAAGAAGCTATCATGTCAACAAGCCAACCTCTCATTATTCATGCCACACAGCCGCCTCACCCCAATTAACCTACTCCATCCCATGATGCACCTTTGTCAGACAAGACACGTCTCCTGCCGTCTCCCCTCCATGTGATGTTAACAGTCTCATTAAACACTCGAATGTCACCTCCACAACCCTTTTTCATTTCTCTGAGCTTATAATCCGTGCTCATGAAAACCCTCTTTTAACTACAGGCTTTTGAATAGTAGGATTTGGCTGATAATGTTTTCCTTATGAACAGTTATTAATTTAAGATATTCAATATTTGAATAAAATGAGCAGTTATATGTCTCAAACATCCCACAGTGTTCGGGTATTTTGTTCACTTCTTAAAGGGGGGCCTATTGTGGTTTTCCTTGTTTATTTGTCTATAAATAAACGTATAGATTGATATTCACTAGCAAGGACTAAAGCCCCAGATGCAAATGAAAAACGTTTGTTAATAAAGAGGCAACGAGCTATGCCAGAGGCTGCTGTTTGGGGAAAACCTCGCTGAGGTGGTGGCTCCCCTGATACCTTTTAGAGAGGCTTACAAGCAGAGAAGAAGTGATGATGAGCCAAATAGGCACTTGCAGAAACACGGCCAGAAAAGGAACTGTTGTGGGTGTGGTCCTGCTCCTGAACTTCAGATAAATTATCTTGAATTAGGCTTATATACTGTTACAGTTGTGGATGCTACTATTAAATATGGTTAAAGTTTTAAATAATGAGGTCAGCGTGTGTGAAAGTAATCCCAGCAGCCCAAAAGCTCAGGCTTCATATTGCTCTAATCGCTCACTTTCAGACCACTTCAGACACGTCAGTGAATGCGGATATCCTTAATATGGTTATCTCGGCCACACAGCTCTGGCTGTGAGCACATGAGCTCCACCACCTGCTGTTCAAACCTTTTGTTTGCAAAGGGCAGCCAATCAAAAGAAAGCTGGCTAACAGGTAAGGTGGATTTAAAGGGAGACAAAGTAAAACTGTATGTGATGAACAGAGAGGCTAAACCAAGGCACAGTGTAAGATGAATACGTTTTATTTTGATCCTGAGTCATTTAAAGCCCCTCCAGTAAAGTCCAAGAAATAAAAAGTGAGTTAGCCTAATAGGTCCTCTTTAACATCAAAACAAATATATGTAATACATCAGGCGCTTTTATTGCAAATGATCCTTAAAAATGGGAATGGTATGCTATACTTAAACTTTTTCTGGTTAATCATGTGAGGTGACACCAATTTCAGACACAACAACTCCAACACTGAAAAGTTTATCATTTATATGACAGCTGCTTAATCAATTTATCAGTTGAACCGTGCCAGATATCCATATTTTCATGAGCCATCACATCATAGCTTCATACCCTCCTCCACCCAAAACCAAAGCACACTTGATAATAACAAATCTATCTTATGTCTCTCCCTTCCTCTTCTTTTGTTTTTTCCCCCATTTGTTCCCCATCTGCCGGTTCATTCTCTACTCCTTCTTCCCTCAACTTGTCTAATCACCTCTGTTTAAACCTCTGATCTTTTAATTTCTCCTCTTAATTCCACCCATTTTGTTTAATTTGGCCACCCTCCCTCCTCCTTCTGCTCCTTTTTGTCTGGGTCTTTCTCCTAAAACAGGTGTCACACGCACAATGAAGGAAAGAGTGACCAAGCCCACAGCCATGGCCCAGGGTCGTGTCGCTCACATGATTGAATGGCAAAACTGGGGCATGCAGACGGTGGGTTCAGGGAGTGTCCTCCAGTCCCGCATCACTACCCAGGAGCGAGAAAAGGAGCGGCGACTGGAGAACGACGCCTACAGTGACCTCAGTGATGGGGAGAAGGAGGCTCGCTTTGCAGCAGGTCAGTTGGATGAGGACAAGAGTTTCACACCGTATTAACTGTCATCAGCCACTTGAGCGTACTGCAGGTCTTAGTAACAGTTATCCTGACTTGCCCTCTGAATTCTGACCTCAGGCATCCTGCAGCAGTTTGCAATCTCAGAGGCAACGCTCCTGGCGTGGTCGTCAATGGATGGTGAGACTCCGCAGTCGGGATCAAACCAGGGCAGTGTGGCTCACCTCAGTGAGGTCAACCAGGAGAGCATCACCAGTCGAGGTAAAGGACTACAAATATGTCTGAGGCTAAAAGTCCAGGTCACTGCTGCCGGTGAAACACAGCCATAGCATTTATGAGTAAGAAAATGGAAGAGGCTGGAAAGCGGTAAATCAATTTTAAGCAGAATAGTTAGAGTATCATGTGTCAGCATCTCGTCTCTCTAAACCAGGGATGTCAAACTCACTTTAGATTGCGGCCAACAGACAGCCACGGGCTTTGATCTTAAGTTGCCTGGACAAGTGAAACTCCTCTTTCTGTAAGCGTAAGCAAGTTTATTCACACAACAATGCACTTCTTTTTTCACATGACAAGAAAGTGCTGCTTTGGCCCTAAACTGTAAGAAATAATTTGGTAAATGTAGAGAAAATGTTCTGTTAGCTCACTGCGCAGACTGTCCTGTAATTATAAAACAGAAAACTTTTGTTAATTGACTGAATGTCCTCTTTTTGTTTTCTTGGGCTTTTTTTGTATTTATAATGAACCCACTGTAAAAGTCATACATTTCTATAGTAGATGGCACGAAAACAGGAACTTTCTGTCATTTAACGATTTACCTATTACTTATTTACTTGTGTATTTTAAATCAGTAGGAAAAGCTGTAAAACTTATGAAAACACAGATGTCTGGAATTTATGCCCATCTTCCATTTTCCAAAACTATCCAGTGGGCCACATTGGAGACTTTAGCAGGCCAATTCTGGCCCCCAGGCCTTATGTTTGACACCCCTGCTCTAGACTTTAGGCCATTTCAATTTCCAGCATGAACTGTTGGAAGGTAACCCAGACACTGTATCGATCTAAACAGTGATTTTGGATATTTGCAGTTTACTGCAGTGTTGCCTCAGCGCAGACTTCTGAGTGCAGAAAATTAGAGTAAGTGCTTTGCTGATTTAAAATAGACTTTCTTAACTGCACCCTGAATGCATTAGTCTTAACTGATCCCATCGTTTTTAAGTCAGACACTTAGCAAAATATGTGGCTGTTAGCCCAGTTTATAGCCCTCCAACTTTGAGCAAGAAACACTGGAGGCAATCAAAGCTCTGTCTGCACTATACAGTTTGACAAAATGATGACTCAACAGTGCGAGGTGTGCCAGTGTTCAACTCTGTTCGGTTCATACTGGAGAGTTTCTGTCATAACATTTTCACCCAGTGTGGAAAGATTTTAGCTGAGTTTTTTTCAGAGTAGGTAACAGCCAGATCTACATTTATCTCAACAGCTATTAGCTTCAACTGTTGGCCATTAAAAGTTTTAATTTTAAGAGATTAAGAAATTGCTTATTTTTTTCCAAATCCAGCAAATTTGAAAAGTGGGATTTTTGTAAAAATCATTTAACACAGTGTTCTTGCATCCATCTGCTGCCCCCATTTTGAAGAGTGTTAACAGTAGCTGCCACATTTTTTTATTTCCTCCAGATCAGATATTGCACCACTCCTCAGCGGAGGTGTGGCCTCACACATACGTCTCCCAGGGCCACTACTGCCTCTCCTCTTCTGATGCTTGGGAGCCCATCAACAACGATCCCTCCGGCGTGGCGTCTCCCCCTGCTGGCTCCTACGTTATGGGTACCGAGGGCTACGATGGGCAGGCGGCAGCTCACTTCCTGTCTCAGCAACAACAGCAGCAGTTCACTCTCCAACAGAGTCAACTACAACAGCTGCAGCAGATCCAACAGTTTCAGCACTACCAGCAACAGCAGCTTCTGCAGTATCAGCAACAGCAGGTGATTGATCGAGAGTGCTGCCGTCAGGGTTTTAATCCAGATGAGACACTACATGTTGCTGGTAATGCATAAGGCTTGAGTATCAGAGATAGTTGTTATAAAATACTGTCTGGTAAAATCAATTTATTAACAGGTTATTTTATTTATTTGTTCATTTTTTTTTATAGGCACAAGTACAGCACATGAACAAACCCACACACCACAGCATTTATAGCCTAAAACAGTTCGGCTTTTATTCATAACATGTTCTCAGAAAACTCTTACCTCCTGGGTTTTATGCTGAGTTTGAAATTCGCTCTTGACTGTGGAAATAGAATTTCATCAACATAATCATCTCTAATCATCTCCTTTTATTTGTTTTGGTTTTTGCATTACTTCATAAAAAAAGAGTTTAGCCTAAGCGATGACATAACCGCATCTGATGTGAACGCTGACACACCTCACACTGTTGAGTCATCGCTCTTGTCAAGAGTCCTTCATTAAATGCTCAGCTGAACCTGCAAAAATATGGCATTTTCCCAAAGCGAAGCATTCAAATCATTTTTAAGCAAAAATGTAAAAAAAGGATTCCATGGATGAGGAATTAATGAAGACTGATCTACTGCAGGTAAACCCGTACCTACACCCCGTTAGCTGTGTCAGAACTTGTTCTACATTCATCTTTGAAATGAAACTTTCAGCCAAAGTAAATCACAAACCTTGATTTCTTATACTGTACAAAAAGATCTGCATATCACCTCTGTTGCCCAAGGAAAACAGAGACAAAGTCAGCTTACCGCATACTGTCAGTGACATGGGGAGCGTGTCATGAAACATTAAAGCTGGCAAACAGCTCGCAAATAACTGACAGATCTTAATGTCTTTCAGCCACTGCTCAATCCTCACATTTTACTGATTAGTCTTTTCTGTGTGTTTCAAGTCTCTGGAGCACAGGCTACACAGTGCCAACCACTCTTTGCAAGCAACACCCAACAGCACCATCCACAGTCTGGTACATCAAATTCACCCTCCGCTGGTTGATCTGTGGAACACGGGGCAGATGGAAGCCTATCAGGCAGAAGCCGGTGGGTACATGGGTGTGGCGGCGGCGGTGGAACCAAGCCTGTGCGTTCCCACTGGTGAAGAGATGGTAGGAACGGAACACTCCCCGCTACTGGAGCAGCAGGAGGAGGAGGAGGAGGTCAAGGTGAGTTGAACATGGGGTTACATTACATAAAATTATCTCTTCAGTGATTAATAATTGATTTTGTAGCTTTCTAAGCGAGTTCCTAGGGACACCAGACTGGAGGTTTAGTTCTGCTTACTGCAACCTGTGTGTCATTTCTGTTTTAAATCTGCAGACTGTTCTTAAAGTTTTATCTCTAATCATTTAATCATAAGATCGGCTGGTTTCAGTTTATGCACGTGTAGCAATCTAAGATCAGTTTCTCAATAGAGGGGATACTGATTGACATTTTTGATAAAAATTGTCTGCCAGTACTTTAATTCAGTTCAGTTTTATTTGTATAGCACCAAATCACAACAACATTCACCTGAAGTTACTTTATATTATAAGTTAAAAAACCTACAATAACAGAAGAAACCCCAACGATTAGACGACCCCCTTTGAGCAATCACTTGGCAACATTGGAAAGGAAAAACTCCCTTTTGACAGGAAGAAACCTCCAGGAGGACCATGGTCAGGAACAGGTGGCCATCTGCTGTGACTGGTTGGGGTTAATGGGGAAAAGAGGTTAGCCCTGCGACAAAATTGGCAACCTGAGCAGTTGTACCCTACCTTGGTGTATAGGCTCCAGCCTCCTGACCCCCTGAATTAGATAAGCGGAATAAACTGAATGCATGGATGGATTTTTTAACTTTTGACCTGCTGAAGACATATACTTTTACAACATTTCCATATTATTATCCATATTATTTTGATGATAAACTGATGATAAAAATATAGGATTTGTGGCCTCAATAAGATAAAGTTGGGAATGGAAGAATAGATTAGATAGCAGAAATGTCAGGAAACAAGAAGAGGGAGAGTTGAGAACCACAGTTGTGGCAGGTCTCCGAACTTCAGTTATTTTTGGGATAAATTATGTAAAAGGTGTGAAGCAAAAGGGACTGCTATGAAAGTTTTCATCAAAATTGCAGGGAGCAACCTTATTAATGCACAAAACGATCAGTCGCCTCTATATCTAATTCATGAAGTCTTCACGTTGATTTTGCTGTGCAGCTCAAGAAGGCAACACTTTTTAGCAGCTGAGCTCTTGTTGGTATTCCATCATCAAATAAGCAGTGGTATAGGATTGGCTGCTCTTCCTTATGACAAAAACCCTAGTCACAATTATTTTGGTCCATATAGAATGGTAAATGGACTGATACTTATGTAGCACTTATCTGTTCTAACTGAGCACTCAAAGCATTTTATACTATGAGCCTGATTCACCCAATCACATACACATTCATACAAATCTACACCTAAGCGGTTTTATGTAACATTCACAGACACATGCTCAAACTCCGATGGATGCGTCGTGATCTTCTGATTGGTCGACATCTCGCTCTTCATCCTCAGCCACAGCTGCCCTATAAAACACAATCATATAACATAATAATTGTTTTATCCCAATTATATTGAATATAATTTTTGATTTTCACAACCTACAGTGGTATCACGGTAGCACACAAAGCTTTAGGAAAAGGTCTTGATGCATTCTCAATCATCCAGGAAAGTAAATCTCCAAACGTTGATTCTGTTCATCTGGACGTAGCGTTTTGTGGGAGAAACGTTTCGTCACTCATCCAAGTGACTTCTTCAGTCTCAGCTGACTGCAGGTTTCCCCAATCTTATAAACAGTACATTTGCATAATGACTGAAACCAGCCCACTAAAGGAACAATGGGCTGGGAGGTCAGTTCTTTAATCTTAATTATGCAAATTCTCATGACCATTGATCAACAACCACTGACCAAAACCCACTGATCAAAGACCACTGATCAATGGCCATGAGTACCATTCACAGAGAGTTGGGGAATGGCTGCAATCACAGCATTGTAAGATGGCGAAAGATGGGGGACATCTAAAAGCTGACGTGTACCGTAAACCTACACATACGGATCAGTATTTAAGGTTTGACTCTAATCATCCACTGGAGCACAAACTGGGTGTCATTAGGACGCTACATCACAG
>VUQG01023440.1:0-14180 GCA_015106755.1 Etia nguti
AGGTTAGGGTTCATGGAAAAGGGAAGAGTAAAAGGCAGGTTCAGAGCGGCGACTGCGGTAGCGAAGAGTGATGTCATTGATCATGTGCTTTCTTCTGATGTGAGGCGGTGGGGTAGAGTCACTTTCTAACAATCTTCGATGGCACCAGTTTATCAACATCTCCCTAACCAAAAAACCTAGAGACAGCGAGACGGTTAGACAGGAAAAAAGGCAGTCACAGACGCAGACATGAAGACAAAGAGACACGTACCCAGTGACCGCTTGCTGACCACACTCCCGCTGACCAATGGGACTACCAAACTGAACTTGCTGGTGGTGTTTCCACTGACATGGATTCGGTAGAGTCCAGTTTTCAGAGGATGGATGTAAATCAGCTGGATGTTGGATATACTAACAGATTTGATGGACAAAAGTGTGTTTGCACATTTTAAGATTTTTCATAGCCTCAAAGCATGAGAATGAAAGAGAGTTTTACCTCATCTCTGTTTGTGACCTGGTATGTGACAAGAGATCAGACACAGGGAAATTCTCTGAAACACAAAAACACATTTTTCCTCCATTCACAGCATAGACAGATTAGATCAAGATCATCTACATTAATAGTTAATCTGCCACAGGCCAGGCCATGAAGATTCCAGAGCTTGTGTCCTGTGTTTAAACATGTAGTGAACTGTGTGAGAAGTATAATACTTTGTCTTTGCGCTGAGCTAAGTGTCTTGATCACTCTATCTGTATCAGTCTCTTCAGGAAACTCTTCTGAATTTAAGACATCTCTCACTGGTAGTGTCTTTGTCTATGCTATCTGTAATTTCACCATGGACTTTAAATTTGAACAGAGCAAGCATAAACTTCTGTTTTCAGAAAAATGAATCATAGTTACCAATGTCCTCGAACCGTTCGACCCAGACTATCATCAAGTTGCATTCAGAGCTATTACATGGCATCATTGCTGGATAACTCTGTACAGACATGAGAGACCAAGAGACAAGTAAAAAAAACGAGTAGTTAAGAGAGATACAAATGAGAGCAACAAGGAGAAAAGTCTTTTATTTTGAAAGTCCATACATTGGATTTAGATATGAAGTCTGGGCTGGATTTAGAGTGACATGGTAGGTTGAGTGGTGACTCAGCAGGTGGGAACAATACCTCTGAACTCTTTGACGAGCCATCTAGTTCTAAGAAACAAAATGGGTCAAATAAAATGTATTCATACAAAATTTTGAAATTACTCACAACCTTATATGGTGACATGTATTCTTAAAATCATAGTAAATGTTGGATTTCACACTATTATGTTTTAGCAGAAATATTCCATATTCATATTCATTCAAAAGTTTCACTTATGAATGATTTTATTATTTTATTGACACTCATAGATTTGAAGATTGAGTGAGTCATAGCTGAACCTCTTTCTTGTTCCCAACTAGATCACATCAGGTTTAGTCATGTTCAAATGTTTCATGTTCTTTGAATCGTCTTATTTTTAACAACTTTGCTAAATGTGGTTTAGTTATTACCCGAGTAATTACAGGAGTGTTGATTTGAATACAAAAACAAAAAACAAACCAAAATGAAAACATAAAACTTGCATCTCAAATGCTAACATGCTTCGCTTTCCTCAAGTCAGATACCACAAAAACCCTCTGGGTCAGAAGCTTGGATTAAGTGTTTCACTAATGCATATTATGTGTTACCATCAGACACTGACTGTGTAACAGTGATGGAACAATGAAGGTGAGCTCTGTCAGACTGTCTGTGAACATCAGGATGAACCTCTTCCCGTCAAACACACTCCCTCCACTGTCACCCAGCACAGCGGAAAATTCTGGTAGAAAGAAAATAACCAATCTGCATCAGCAAGAAAAGCCTTAAGAGTGTGCTGTGAATGGCCCAATCAGAACACATACCAGATCTGCCAGTGCTGACCCTGCCCACCTGTCCCACCTCCACCGGACAACCAAGAGATGACAGGAAGTCGAGGAAGTGTGAATGGACATTGCAGCCGGACTCCACATTCTTCAGGATCTATACACAAATAGGATAAACAGATATTAAAAACAACACAACAAGAGCAACATTTCCAAAAAACATTACAATAATTTGCAAATAATTGTAACTAGATCTGACAGTGCGTCATTTTCCACACAAAATGACATTGAAAGAGAAGAAAAGAACCTTAACCAATATAAAACCAAATATGAAATATCTTTAATTGAAACATCATCAGATCTTGGACAAATGTTTAACACAGTCAGCTGCTCATTTAAAACCCTAAGGAGGTTGCCTCAGCCTCTGTCCTCTGTCCTGCTCCCATGTAGAAGATAAAGGTGGAATCGTAGATTCTTGATGGCTGCTGGTCCAAATTTCTCAGGCTGTCAAAGAAACCTGGAAGAGATGAGTCGAGCATCACAAGCGGAGCTGGAACACCACTGATACCTGGATCCTACAGAGAGAGACACAGATAAGCACACTCACACTTGTAATTACAATCAGGTACAGAAGATTTTGCCAATTTTGCCTCTGTATACCACCACTTGATTTTGATTTTAAATCAAACAATTAAGATGGTATTTAAGTGCAGACTTTCAGCTTTAATTCAAAAGTATTACATCAACTGTTTAGCAGTTACAGCCATTTTTATACATGGTATCATATCGTCAGAGGCTCGAAAGTAGTTAAATTACATTTTATTTATATAGTGCTAAATTGCAACAACAGTTGCCTCAAGATGCTTTATATTGTAAGGTAAAGGCCCACAGTAAGGCAGTGAAGACCCCAACAACCAGACAACCACCTATGAGCACCTCTTTACCTTTACACTCTCAGGTGTCAGCAGGCCCAAGTGGGACAGGAACAGTCTTGCCGCCTGGAAATGGGTGACAGGTGGAGGAGGTCTACAGGTCATCGTGACAGCCGAACGACTGCTTGCTTGTGGTCGAGCCTCAATTTGCTGCTGTCTCTTTAAAGCTGTTCGCAAATGTTCTAGCTGCTGCTGCACCTGGCCAGTAAAAGATTACACCTGGAATTTCCACTGTATTTACAACTGCCACACATCTGTCACACCTGACCAGTTTAACGTACTCAGGAGATAATTTCAGTAATTGGCTTAACTACACCTAACAACCACAATCATCACTCCAGATTTTCTCAGTCTATATATGAGTGCATCATCGTGTAAAAGGGGCAGTGTTGACACCAGATGCCCAGTAATATAAGTATATTGACGTGTTTAGAAAAACATACCAAGTTTTAAGGAGAGAAAAAATCAATTACTGAGGAGCAGCCCGGGTCGTAAACAGCGGGAAAAAAAATCCTCATCTATAACTGATAATTCTGTTTAAAGAAGAAGCATATACTGATATACTGGGTTTCATCAGGTTTGGTTCTTACCTCCTCAGTAATGTTCTCATGCAGAGTTGGAATACTCTGATCTGCTTTAACTGATGGAACTGCATCAAAGCTTTCAGAAAGCAGCTGCTGTTTGATAACAGCATGTATGCTGGGATCTTCCTGGGCCATGCTGTGCTGTTCTGGTATCAGGGGTTCCTGAAAACAATCATCAGGTAAGAGAGAGAAGAAATGACTGACCTAACCTGAAAAAAAGGACTACAAAATGTGACTTCACAAACTCATAGAAGACATCTAAGTGACTGTGTACATCTTTTATATATAATCTATGGTAAGCTATGATAAAGTCCTCTAAAGGAATGCACAACATTTACTGAATCAAACGGCATCAGCTTGGAAGTGGTCACCTGTGTGTCAGCTTGTCCCTCGTGGGGCTTTGGACAAAGCTCTAGACTCCAGGTGTGGCGTCCTGACGGGCCCCTGATCACCATGACGAGCGATGGATACTGTGCTGCATTCACCATTGAAAAACCAAAAACATAATCAGAACTATCAATGGGCAGCTTTGAACCTCCCAAAGTTTTATGTAGTACGGTAGAAGCTGAATACTAAAATATCTGTTAAATATTACAATATGTGTAATACAGTATGTGTGGAGTACTGCCTGTGTTCCTGTTGTGCCAGGATCAGTGTATGTGATGTGATAAGCCTGTGAATGCTGGAAAGATTAAAAGTTTCTACTGTGACCCTAGTAATACCAGGCACATGTGACAGGGGATTCAGGCAGTAACAGATTATAAGGCTGTGTGACAACAACACCTTTTTAATGAACTCAACAAATTTTTCTGTAGACTTGGAAAGGATGGCAACACCAAAAGCCAGTCTTCACCTTGATGAGAAAGCAGTAAATCTCACCGTGGCTGATGACTGTAAAAACCTGAGGAGAGTGAAAATAAAGAAGGCAGCAGGCTGCAACAACATTTTGGGACAGGTACTCCCAGAATGTTGTTTGTCAGCTCAGCATTCAGAACGACCATCCCCCAGCAGCCACTTACACCATGTGTAAGCGGCTGCTGGACTTCCTCATCAACAGACTGCAGTCAGTGGGAGTAGGTAACAGGATCTCCAGCTCGATCTCTCTCTGTTCCATGATTGTATAATTAAGGCAGTTCAATTTCATGCCTGGAATGATGAATGAAGGTTTTCTGCTGCTAATGTTGCTGTGCAATATATTTATTTCCTAACATCCTGTACAGTTTTCCTTATTAATAGTAATGTAAAAAGAAAAAATTATCTTATATTCTTATGTGTACATATCCCAGATTTCTTTTGATCATTTTCAGAATTAGTTGTATCAGGACTTACCCTGTTCACATCCCAGTGTTTGCTCCAAAAAGGCTAGGATCATGGAGCTTTCCACCATAAAATATCTGAACTTCTCAAGACTTCTGTCACTCTGACAGGAAGAGCGAACCAGAACATCCTCGTTGAGGATACCACTGACGAAAGGGAATGCCTCTGAAACCTGCATAACACTGAGACAAATACAGACCACATCCTTAAAACTAACTGACATAGGGTTTAGTATAATCTCGGCCCACCCTTTACTTCTTCTGGGAAGTTTTCCACAAGGTTTAGGAGTGTGTTTATGGGAATTTTTGACCATTTTTCCAGATGCACATTTGTGAGGTAAGACACTGATATTTGAGAAGAAGGCCTGGATTGCAGTCTCTCCTCTAATTCATCCGAAACGTGTTCTGTTGTGTTAAGGTCAGGACTCTGTGGGTAGGGTCTTTACATTACAATATAAAGCACCTTGAGGCAACTGTTGCTCTGATTTGGTGCTATATAAATAATATTTAATTGAATGTATGGAGCACTGGTGCACAAACGAAGTAGAGGAAACCAACAGCAAAGTACAGTGGTTTTGAGATGTTTCACTTTAGCTACACTAAGAGCTTTTCTTTGGATAGTTTGCAGTAGCTTTAATTTGACTACAAACTCTGATAACTAAAAGGCTGCAAAGATGACAATGCTCTTTCTTTCTGGGTCATTCCATCTTAAATCAAATCACCTCAAATTTTTAGAACATTTTCTACTCAACCAAGTCAGAGGTGGAACATTTTGATTTCTGTGAAATTTTAGCTTCACATATTAAAATACTTTTCTTGATATTTTTTATTTTTAAAAAGGCCCATTCACCTACTTTTTGGCCTTTTTGGGGGCACATTGAGATCTGAGACAATGTTTTAACATGAATGTTAAATAGAACATGAATAAAAAAAATAGAATGTGAGTTTTGTTAAAAAAACAAAAAAGCAACAACAACAACAATTTTATTTTTATTTTTTACGAATACTGAAACAATTTGTACAAAAAAAAAAAAAAAAGGATTAATTAGCTCATTTCATAGTTTTGCAAGGCCAAGTTTGGCCACATGCCGCAATCAGTTGTTCAATACAGCACCCTATTCCCTACCCCTAACCCCCTAATACTAACCCTAATACCATGGATGGATCAGGCAACTGCATGATGAGTTGCAGGATGAAAATGCTACATTGTTGCATTTTTAATGCCTCTCCTTTATCCAGGGCAATATGCATGCATGCAGGTTTGTTA
Organism: Etia nguti; assembly: GCA_015106755.1. Classification (NCBI taxonomy): domain Eukaryota; kingdom Metazoa; phylum Chordata; class Actinopteri; order Cichliformes; family Cichlidae; genus Etia; species Etia nguti. The sequence goes on from VUQG01023440.1 coordinate 5,968, forward strand.
CAAACATATTTGAAATGGTTCTGGGTCATTTCCTGTCTTACTTTAAAGATACCTCGTCTCATGTGTTTTATGTTCAGTTTTGCTTCCTCTGTCTCGTCCTGTCTGATTAGCTCCAGCTGTGTTTCCCTCCTGTTTCTCGTTCCCTCCTGATTCCTTGTGTATTTAAGCCCTCTGTTTCCCTCTGTCCATTGTTGCGATCTTCCTCATTCCTGGCTGTGTGTTTCTTCAGTATTCCCAGTTTAGGTTAGTTTTGTATTTCTTTGACATTCCAGCAATAAAACTGTGTTCTTGAGTTAAGTCCTGCCCAATGAGTCTGCATTTGGGTCCAATCCTGCCCCCTCCACACAGCTAATTTATGACACATATATAGATATAAATATAGACACAGAGATAGAGATATGTGGTAGGGTCTTTACCTTCCAGTATTAATATTAAGTGTGTTGTTGTGATTTGGTGCTATATAAATAAAATTGAATTGAATCGAATTTGACTGAACTTGTAGTAAAATAATGCATTGTTGCCAGCTTCATAAACATTATTTAACTCATCTATCTTCATTCCATCTGTGCCATGTGTGTGAAGAGCAATAAAAGGAGATTCACTCAGACTGAGAGCATAGCCAGGATCAGAAAGCTTTCTACAATAAAATGTTTAAACGATAAGCGTTTTTGGAGCTAACAGTCTTATACCACATATACAAGTCACCTAGATCTATGATGAACATTAACAGATTTTTTAAATGACAGAATGGCATAAATCCTCAAAGCTATTATTGCCAAAATTCTGTTCGTGTTCCTGTTGCTTGTTAAGAAGCAACCATTTTCTATAACCTCTACAATCTTAATGTTATTGTTACTGTGATGCTCACCAGCTAAGTGTGGCCTCAGCTGCCTCCTTCACCCTCAGAGAGGCTGGGTTTTGGTCTTTCTCCTCTTTACATCTCACTTTTTGTTCCTGTCTAGACTTACTGCCTGAAATCCCAAGTTCCACAATCTCCAGGACCTCCAACAAACACTCCTGATTAAACACAAATAAAACACACACTGAATAAAGCGCATGGACGTTCACCTACTGGTCAGACATCTGGCAGTTAGATATCTCTTTGATACACAGTGATCACTTGGACTGGTCAGTTACCTTATGGCCAAGCAGTGTAGGATGTTGTGTTAACCAGACATTGAGACACTGGAAGGCAGCAACAATGATGGAGTGCAGATCTCTGGAGTGCAGAGGAGGAGGACGACTGCACTGAAAAACAATGTAGGTGCAGACCGAACTGACTACTCGCATCCTCTCTGACTCCTCCACTCGCACCTCCACCTGCAGAGGGATAAATACAGGGTATGTGGAGCTACAGAAAATGTCATAGTGCAAGACTGCCAATACTGAGTTTCCCTGTATAATTTTGAGAGCTCAAGAGCTTCACATGTAAAGGATGCCTGTAATAAATAACATTGATTTAAATTTAAGATTTTCTTGATCTCGCTGTCTGTGTGTGTGTGTGTGTGTGTGTGTGTGTGTGTGTGTGTGTCCACCTTGGCCAATCCTCCCAGTACTTCCAGGGCAGACAGACAAACCGCTGAATCATTCCTCCACTGAGAAGTCAGGCGCTGAGTGAGCAAACGTAGAAATTGAACCCACAAAACTGCCACTGCATCTGATTGGACGCACATAGCTGTGGTCAGATTCTTCAGATATGATGGATTGATAATATAAAACAAATTAAAATGAATTGATTTGTAATTACTCGATCCTCTGGTCCATCGGTTTGCACTGGTCTGACTTGCTTCCAAAGCCTGTTTGGGTTTACTGGCCCCAGTAAGCAGGGGCTCAGTTTCCTGAAAGCAAAAGCACAGAAAAAATAACAGTTTGTGTCTCATAAAATGAAGGCAAATGTAAGTACATGTCCCTAGATATCAGTACACTCACTTGCTGAGTTCGTCCTGCAGGCTCTAACACAGCTGAATCCTGAATCAGATTCAACATGGCCGCTATACAAACACCGGATCAGATTACAATGGAAAAATCTTTCACATCAAACACTCAGACATGAAATTCTGTTAATTGACCATGGGCTCAAAAACTAACCCCTGGACCAATAATTGGAGAAGAATCAGTAACTGACCCAGGAGGAGCTGTATGTTACAGGTGTCTGCCTCTGTCTGCAGAGCTCCAATCAGGACACTGATAAGGCGTGGCTTCAGCGACAGGAGGGTACCTGTTGCAGCATCAGCACTTAACTTCCTATCCAGTAAATCCTAAGCAGCAAAGTGAACACTACTGCTACAGTGATCCAGCTCAGCTCTGGCACAGACATGGGTACGTTTTTAAGCAAGTACATGATAAGTTACCTCTAACTGGACTGATCCAAAGTGCATAGGGATGGGCAGCAGGGAAAGCATGACTAGGATGGAGGCTCGCCTTAAATCCACCGGAGTGACAAAGTTCTTAAACTTCAGCAGCTCTCTGAGTGAGAGAGAGAGTGAGAGAAGCATCTTGCCTTCATTTTAGTAATATTTACAGTGGTTGAAGTTCAGGTGAGCAACAAAATCCAACAGCCTGAAATCCTGGTAGATAATAGCATCTATCAGCTGTTACTTCCTGATCTACCAGGACAGCTAGCCTCCATGAGCTCATGACTCAGCCTCCAATCAACTTGCCAAAATCCATAGATGAAGTTTACCAATTAACAATTCCAATTTTTAAGTTGTTTTGGGCTGAAAGATGCTTTACAACCCATTCTTCCTTCATTTCATTCTGTGTTTCACTGAGTTAATGTCTAACATTACTAATGTCAGCTTTATTCTGCTACTTGTTTTTTTATAAAATATAATTTTTCTCATTGAACAATTACAGTATTTGCAGTACTTGCACCTGTCAAGCAGCACATTTTCCAGAGCTGAGATAAAGGGAGGTAGCAGTATGTTGACTCCTCTTAGGTCACAGCAGAACAGAGAGGTGGAGTTCAGCAGAATGGAGGCCAGAACAGGGGAACTGACCTTCTCTGACACTTGAAGACCCTGTATCAAAACCAGGTAGAACCTTGCAGAATATCAGAAGGAGAACCATAATCATTACACTGCTCAAAGATGGGTAAATAGCTCTGAACAGGTGAACAGACAGGTACCTGGACAGGTAGACAGACAGAATGTCCTCTGCCGTCTTCCTACAGCTGAAGATCCTGCAAAGTGTCCCGCAAGCCTCAGCTCGACCTGCCGCCCATCCATCTGACATCACAGCAACATCACCCTGCCCACCTGGAAAAGACAGTTCACTAAGTAAGATATGGAAGCACAGTAAGAGTACACAAGGAATACAATAAATACTGTACTGTGCCTACTATGTGTATAGTATGTGTTTTGCAAAAACAAAACTGCAGAGACAGACCAGAGTCTCTGCTGATTAGTGCAGCATCAAACAGCCAGCAACCAAACAGATGTAGAAGGGAGTCCACATTACACCTGAGGGGTGAGGGAGAGGGTCTGAGAGAGGAACAAAAAGGGGAGGAGAAGGAAGGAAGCTGGGAGAAAGATTTCCAGTAGGATGATGGATTCTGAAAGAAGAGAAGAAGCAATAAATTAAAGAGACCAAGAAATGTTAGATGACAAATGAAAATGACAAGTACTGTGGTACCATGGGAGTCTTGGTGGTTGTCTTGGAAAAATTTGCTGCTGTCACTTGTCTGTTGTATGGAGGGGAGGAACTGGTTGAAGAAGGGGAGTTGGGCATGCTCAGTACATTCACTGGTGTGGGTGGGGCACTGCCAGAACGAGGCCTGGAGACACCTGAGAGAAAAAAGGAATAGGGGCATAAGAAGTGGGGATTTGGAAAGTTCAGTGTTTCACTTGTGAACAAAATAGACTAGGCCTAATTAAATTTGATAATCATTAAAAAAAAAATAATTATGGACTAATATTGTCTGAAATAAAGGTGAATAATGTTAATTAGAAGGGGAAAAAAGTCAAAGAGGCAACAACTGTATGTAAGGCAATCAAGGGCCCATCAAGTGGTAGCACTGTTGAGGAGACAAAGGAATATGTCTATATGTAATATATGTAATATTTCAGGAAGCCTGATGGCCACAAGCTTTTTAGCTTGTTTTCCAAGTAATATTAATTCATCCTGCCATTATCTTATCCAAAGTTAGGTTGTGGGGGCAGCATCCTTCCAGAAGTCCTGCAATGGTGAAAATCTGTGCCACTGTTTCGTGGCCAGGACAAAATCTGGTCAGTGCCTGATTTCCAGCACCCTGGAATAAACTTTCTTCAGAAGGCTGAGGATGCTAATAACCCAATAATTGGAGCAAATCCCCCACCCCACTCTACCAACTTATTTTTTAAATGCAAACCATCACCCTGATCTGTCACTCTACAGTGAAACTGAACTGAACTGAATTTAATGGGTATCTGTGGGGCTTACCATAGGAGGGCAGACGGTCTCTGAATGGGCTTTTGGTCACAGAAATACCTAGGAGGAAACAAGGAGAAAAAGTATTACCAAGCTGAAATTATTAAACCAAAGCAAAGGTGCCAATTTGGCTGAACAAAAACATACACAAATAAACAATAAAACAATTTTCAAAATAAATAAATAAATAAATAAATAAATAAATAAATAATAATAATAATAATAATAATAATAATAATAATAATAATAATGATAAAATCTCTAGAATATTTCTACATTGTCGATCTAATAAAGGTTTGGGTCGGGCTGCACTTCAAGGTGCAAAGCAAGTTCAGCAAATCCCAGTAAACTAAATTAAGCTAAACTAAGCATAGACAACCTGTGTTGGGTATGATGCGTTACAAAGTAACACATTACTGTAATCATATTGCATTTTTAAGTAACACAGTAATGTAACATGTTACTGTACTAATTCAGTAATTACACTGCAATTACAATTATCTTGTTACTTGCATTACAAAAGGTTCTTCATTTATCTCCATGACCAGCTCACGGAAAGAAAGAAAAATCATCAAACATACATGCTTTGTCATTCATGGGCACCTGTGCTACAATCAGCTGATTTCAGTTTGTGTGTAGAACAAGGAGCGGTCTACAGTGGAAAATATGGAGATATGGACTTTACTATTACACAAAAGAGCAATCAAAGTTACGCATTATAGTTCTAACAGAATTTCCACTCTGTAAGCATCTGCAAAGACAGCAGGCTAACACAAAGAACCCAGGGCAATGATAAAGCTGAGTGTATGCTGACCCCAGCCTGTCAGTCAGACCCTGACAGATTACAAAGGCAATGATGAGCCATCAGGCTTCCAGCCTCTGTTTCTCCCTGTTCATATTTCTATGGTAGAATCACTGTGGCGATCACTTTAAAATCTGTTTGGGTTGGTTTTTAACTATGCTTTGTGTTGTTGGCTTTGTGTTCATATGGAAATACTGAAAGAAAGATCCTATGTGAGTCCTCATTAGGATGGGGATTTGTATTTGCATGTGGGATATATTTGTTATATTGTTAACTGGTAATTATGTCCATTTTATGAAATAACACACAAGTAATGTAACCAGTAGTGTTACTTTTCTTGAGTAGTGACCCCCCTCAAAAAACTATCAAAACAAGTGCACATCTTGATATCACTGTATTAAGTATTATAGAACAGTGCAATTGCTCTAAGAATGCTGTCAGCAGGAAATAAGCAGGTATTAAACACTGCATTTGTATTCACTCACCCATCCAAATAAAAATAATTGAATTTAGGTGTTCAAATTACTTCACTGGCCACAGATGTATAAAATCTAAAAAGAATCTAGGTATGTAGACTGCTTCTACAAACATTTGTGAAAGAATAGGTCTCTCTCATGAGCTCAGTGAATTCCAGCGTGCTACTATGATAGGATGTCAACTGTGCAACATGTTCAATTATGAAATTTCCCTGCTATTCAATACACAGTCAACTGTTAGTGGTATTATAACAAAATGGAAGACATTGAGAACAACAGCAACTCAGCTATGAAGTGGTTGGCCACCTGGATCAGCAAATGCTGGGAATAGAATTGACTGGTCACTTGGACTGTCTTGTTTGTATTGATTTCATATGTTGAACATAACAAGCTAGGAGCATGTCAGCTGTGCAGCATAGGTTACCATGACAGTGTATCCTAGTAAGAGGTGAATCACCACTTAACAACACTGAAAACTCACTGGTAAACCTAAAGTTACCTTGCTAATGTTGCTAATCTTGTTTGGTTCTCTCGAATGACTCTAGGTCTAATTTAATTAGTTAACTGATTGGTTTAATCTGATCAGTTTGGGTTACCAAACGAAGGCAGCCGGTCTCTGAAGTGCAGTCTTGTTGTCACTCCTGAAGAAACACAGAAACAAAACCAGAAAACTATGAATAAAAATGCTTCTTAAAGTGATATAATATTTTTGTTAAGGGCTGTGCATTAAAGCTGAATGACTGTATTTAATTTTAATGCTCTTCATCCCTACAGTGGAGTTTAAGTTAAACAATCGAGAAGTGATTAAAGTGCAGACTTTCATCTTTAATTCAAGGGGTTTAACAGAAATATGTTATTGACTATTCAGCCATTACAGCCATTTTTATCCACAGGCCCCAATTTTCAGAGCTTCTAATGTTGAACAACTGACTGAAAAACAGTTTCATAAGCAGTTTCAAGGCCTGTTCCCTTGTTGTTGCATGAACAATTAAGATAAAAGATCAAGAGGTCACTCCAAGTGTTTAACTTGTATTTGGTAAGTTTTTACTGGAACATAATTAATACAAGTGAAGGAGGCCCATGTTCCTTCAGTGGGCTGGTTTCAGTCATTATGCAAATGTACTGTTTATAAGATTGGGGAAACCTGCAGTCAGCTGAGACTGAAGAAGTCACTTGGATGAGTGACGAAACGTTTCTCCCACAAAACGCTACGTCCAGATGAACAGAATCAACTTTTGGAGAGGCCCATGTTAGACTGACAAACTAAAATAAACCTGTATGAACTGGCTCACTAGTATTTATGATGATGTGGCTGGTGATACGAGTAGCAGAATGAACTCTGAAGTCTAGGGCTATACTCTGTACACTGAATCTGCAAATTGCTACAAAACTGATCAGATGGGTATCAAATTACCCAAATATCTTTTGACCCTATGAAGATGGTGAGTTGTTTATAAAATGGCTGCAATTCATGCAGAGTTCATGCAAAACTCCTTAAATTAAAGCTACACTTCAATCACATCTTGATTGTTTGATTTGGTAGTAGTACAAAATCAGTGATTGCACAAATATTTATGATATAACTTTATTTGTAATGTGTCATGCATGTAACGTAGAGTGCATGGGTGTGATAGGTTTTGTTGAGAATAATAGATTGCTTATTGTTGAGAATAATAGATTGCTTAATATACATCAGAGTTAAAGAGACTATAGTTTGGGATTGCTTGCAATATTACAATATGGCGGTTAATGGGTGTAAGAATACAAAATAGAAAATAGGCCTGGAATGGGAACAAAGAACTGGGGTGCAGGGCAGGAGGACAATCAGCCCCCACCCCCAGGGCAAGAAGCAAGAGTTACTGAGGGTGAGGGGCAGACAAAGGGCAAACGGACACTACCTTATAAGGAGATGGGGGTCAGGGTGTCAGCACCCCTGGCCACTGTACCAGTGTTTTTCCATTGTGGGGGTGTTTACTGTAGGGGGGAGGAGACCAGAGACTATAACTGTAGCTGTTGTGTGAAACTCTTCAGATCAGCCTTTAGAATAGGACTCCATAGGATGATATCCAGATGCATCTGTATTTACTTCCAGTGCAAATAAAGACGTCTGATTTTTGGAAGTAAAAGTCTCCGGCTGATCGCTACCATCAAAAGAATCCGTGAAGTCGGCATACTTCACGGAACTGAACTGATACAGTTTGTATCAGTTCACTGAGTATATTGTGTGTATATCAGTGTATATGTAAGGAATGCATTGTGTGTATACCAGTGTTTGGCAGGAGTTGTTCTATTGTTTCTTTATTTTCCACAGTCACACCTATAAAAAAACAAATTACAATAAATTTCTCAATGTTTGGTTATTATGGTTAACATATTAGTCACAACTATAATTTTGTTTGGGTATTTTTAGAATGTACAGTGGCTTGGAAAAGTATTCCGCCCCCTTGAACTTTTCCACATCTTGTCACATTACAGCCACAAACATGAATCAATTTTATTGGAATTCCACGTGAAAGACCAATACAAAG
>VUQG01023441.1:0-10417 GCA_015106755.1 Etia nguti
GTTATGGGTGTGTGTAGTTGGAGGATGTGTTTGTGCAGGGGGGCGCGTGCGAGGATTTTCTTGTAAAACAAAGGGGGGCCTAGCGGAAAGAAGTTTGGGAACCACTGGTGTAACTTATATTGTTAATGTGCTTCTTTTCCACAGCTAGCCTATATAGTTTAATACAACAGAAATAATGTAGGCCATAAAACGCTTAAACCAAGGAAGAAACGTTTTTAAAGAGTTGCTAGCAGCAGTCGGATTTTGTTAGAGCTAGCTTATAAGTTGCAGCTTTGAGTAAAATGCCTGCACAAGAGTGTTTGAACTGTTTACCTTAATTACATACATTTCCAAAAATATGTATTGTCCCCTTAAAAGTTTATGCCCCTGCCACTTGCATAATTCTTATATGTAATTATGTTGGGTTGTAAAAAAAAAAAAATTCTAAAAAAAACTGTTTAAAGCCTGTTTTAAATATTAAACTATTATCTATATTATGGCTACTATGACAAAAGAAATCCTGTAAATTTAGTTTATTTAAATTACATCAAACAGCAGGCCCCTTTTTAGCCAGAGGTTTTTTTTTGTGTATATAAAATTTAAATCCATCTGTTTTTTAAGGTATTGTAGTGACAAACCCAAGGACATTCTTTCCCCTTTCAAGCTTACATGCAGGCAAAAATGGACAGAGAAACTCAGTCACGTTGGATCTCTGTCAAACTTTTTTCTAATCCTTTTTTTAGTATAATTTAGGATAAGGCAGATTACATGAAAAGTTCGTTATCTTCGAGGATGTGACTGTAAAGTATGATTATGTTTTCTGTAGGAATAGTCCCTTCACTATCTTTTCTACTCTTACTGTGATTTTCATTAATTCTTAAAGAGAGGGCATTATGGATTTATAGGCGTGCTAACCTTGAAAAGCTCATGAGTATCCTTCAAGAAATTTTCCCGCAGTTAGTGTGTTCTAGCTGCACATTTAAAGCCTCATCAGTTGCCAGTCTGCTAATGAATTCAGCAAAATGTTATCGCATGTTGAGTAAAATGTAAGTAAAAAGTTTTGAAGGGACAACAAAAAGACTGAAAAATATGTGTGATACCATCTCAGCTAATTAGCTTGATTAGAAGCAAGTTGGTAGCATAATTGGTTTTAAAAAGAGTGTCCTAGACAGACTGTCTTTCACATGTAAAGATAACTGAGGGACAACACTCTGTGAAAGCATGTGTGGGCAAGTATTTAAAGTGCAAAGTTTCTGAATGTAAAACAGAAAAGGATTTAATTATTTACAGTACGTTATATCATTCAAGGATTCAGGAGTGGTCTGTGCAAGCAAAGGATAAGCCTTAAAATCCATACTGAATGACCGTTATCTTCAGCCCCTCAGGTAGCCCTATTATTCTACATGTGAAATCACTGCAGAGGCTCAGGAACACCTCTAAAGCACAATTTGTGAATACAATCATAAATGAAAGTTAAGATTAGGATACCTTAAAAAAGAGATATAAAAAAATTATCAAACAGATATCAACATGATGGTATGGAAGCAGCATTGGTGCACATGGCATGGGTAACTTGCACATCTGGAACAATCAGGAACAAGTCGCCAACCAGTTGAAGAACGGACATTTTCCCCTCACAACCAGCAGTTGCCACACGGTCAGGAGCGGTCTCTAGGCCTGTGTGACAGGCCTTTCTTGCACACAGTCAAGCCCAATGGAAACGATTAAATGCTATTTTAACATGTCAAATCTTTATTTACCGTAGCGCCATTTGTCCACGCGTACCACTTCAACATTTAACATAAATTTTAAAATGCAACAGCGCAACATGCCATCCCCAGTAAAATGAATAAATAAGATGGTCGCTACAGTATTTTCCTACGTGTCAGAGTAAGAAAACAGTTTGCTTTGCTGATCGACTTCTGTCCTCTGTTCTGGATTGTTTTCATTTCTTTTTTCTCATGGATCGAGATTTGGATTTGGTCCCCAGACAGTGTCATCTTTATTTTCAGTGCAAGCTGGTTTTTTATTTTAGCTTTGTTTGCAGTATAGCATTGCAGCGCTAAAGTAATTTTAGTTTAGGTTTAGCTGTTGTTTAAGCAGTCTGAGGCAAAGACATGTAGACCAAACGGAAATCCACCTCTGATCCCCCAACAGCAAATTGCTCATGTTTAATAAAGTACATTATGTAAGGAAAAATCAACATTTGACTACCTGTACTTTCATTTTCTATCTCACAGATGGACAATAGCAGGAGATTCCTGTCATTCCTGGTCCACAAGGTGGCGTACTTCCTTTACACACACATACGTACAAGCACACACACATGCACAGTTAGACACACACTCTCTGGCAACTTTGTCCTTCATTCCTCAAACACAATTTTCCTCTCATACCACCCACTTGTGATTGCTCTCAGACTATGGGTTGACTGAGTGGTTCCTGAGTGCTTCATTTCCTTTGCTCCCATAGATGCGCACACTCATTCTCCCTGTGTGTTACTGTCCGTTCACTCTGCTGAGTACTCAGAATTTCATAAGCCGGTAGACAATGAGGCAGTAGCCAAGCCCAAAGAGCAGAGGTAAGCCCGTAACTGTCTGGAGACCAGTAACTGGGTGAAGCTTTTAGTGAGGAGACTGCATAAGGCTGCAGCAGAGAGCCGGCCTGCTCGTCGTGCATCACAGCCAAGTGCTAGTCATGCTAGCTCGAGCCTTTTGTTTTATCTGAGGATCAAAATCAGTAGCCCGTGGTCTGGACCAGATTGACTTAAACAAAGAGTCTGTTCAGTCTCACCAGTCCTGGGACAATCAGGAGGAAATTTCAGAAAACATGGGAAAACCTTTACAATTCAGTGTAAAATCGCTGCAGGTGTGCGGCTTTATTGTGACGTCTCAGAGTGGATGCATCAGATTTAGACCGTTTCCCAGAGATCTTTACACTGATATTTAGATGCGTCTTTAAGTCAAGTTTTATTTTGTATGTCAGTTAAGGTTTAGCAAAAAAAAATCCACCAGTTTCCACCCATTATTTAAATTACCTGACAAAAAATACTGCTAAAAAATCCCAAAACACTGCATTTAGATGTCAAGTAACCACAGGAGTCAGGCACGCTGAAGCTGAGTCCCCAATCAATATGACATTGTAATGCTAAGCAGGTTTTGAGTATGTTATGTGTTTATACTGGAAAGGGCATACAATTAAGTGTACTTCCCCAAAACAGAGTACTTAAAGCATAAAGAAGTGTGTGCTGTAGAGGTGCGCTATTGCCCCAAAATACAATGTACAGAAAAAGGAAAAACACCAAAGCGTTGCTAACTACTGTTATATATTTAAAAAACTTTAAAAGCAACATAAAAGGAATAATTCTGATTATTATTTTTGTTCAGTTGCAGTTGATGTAATGACGTGTCAGGTTAAAGTCCATCTTTACATGTGTGGCATCATTTCCTGTTAGAAAGACTATTGAATTTTCACACAAAAGAGCAAAGCACAAAGGCTGAATTATGTCCCAGTAAGATACACTACCAGGTTACATACAAAAGGAGCACTATTCTGCTCTTTTACAGCTTTTCTTCTTTTTTGGTGGACTCTATTAGAGTTACAGCATGACTTACAGTTCATTTTCTGTCTGCAGTAAACTGTTTTAGCTTATTACAGATATACCATTTTTTTCTGATTGGCTGCCCCACACAAACAGTGTTTGAACAACAGGTGAATGTCAGGATGCAGGTGTTTAGAAAACGGTCCTTCAAAATGAAAATTAAAAAACGCAGGGGAATCTCAAGGTGTATGACTGTTGAACTGTAGTCCAGTGACTGGTATTTCATCACTAACTCATGCAATGATGCATATCAGACTACCAGCAAAATGCAGGATAATTTAAATGTTGATTTATTATCTACAGACATTTATATATTGCTTAGAAATTTCAGTAGTTTATATAAATATATGTAAACATACATGGAAATACAATATCTAAGGCACAGTTCTAATGAGCTTGACATATTTGGAGTGATCACCTTTATTCTTTAACACAGCCTGAACTCTATTAAGCAAGCTTACTCTTAATTTCTTTAAATGTCTTCAGGAATAGTTCTCCAGGCTTCTTGAAGGACATTCAAAGCTCTTCTTTGGATGTTGGGTGCATTTTGCTCTGTTCAATGTCAGAATGATACCACACTGCTTCGAAAATGTTGAGGTACGAGCTCTGGGGAGGCCAATCCATGACTGACAGTGTTGCATTGTGTGTTTTTCTATCCAGGTATGCTTTTACTGCAGTGGCATTGTGTTTGAGATCATTGTCATGCTGAAACATGAAGCTGTTGCCGATCAGATGCAACCAGATTGCATTGCATGGTGGATCAGTGATCTGATTGTACTTTCCTCTGTTCATAATTCCATCAATTTTGATTTTCACCAAATGGGTCAAATGAAGCCCCAAAACCATGACAGAGCCTCCAGCGTGTTTTACAGATGGCAGAGTTAGCAACATTGTATTTATATAAAGGTATCCAAAGAGTTTACGTTCAGCATAGCTATTGTCCACATAGGCATGTGTGTGACATTGTATGCTTTTCTTAATGTGATTTGTTACGAACCATTTATCATCTATTTCTTAAACCTGTCCATATTTTGTGCTCTTTTGTGGATTATATTGCGAATCAATGAATGAATAGGACCATACAGAATACAGTGATTGAAGGTACTGTAATATTTTCTATCACATGTTGTGTGTGCGTTATAGTGAGAGAGCAGTGTGTGCAGCCTGTCCTCTCTCTGTTGGGATCGGCTCACGGTAGCTTTGCACAATACAAACCCTCCTTACATCAGTCAGCAAACTGTAAGCACAAACCAAACTCTGCCATGAGTTTATGGGCCATAGCCCAGTGCAGTATGGGTAATAACAGTGACCAGGCTGTTAGCAGAAGAAAGAGATGGGGATGGAAGAGAGGCGGAGGGTCTGTCTGGTTGCTAGGATACGTGGCCGGCGCCAACAGCGGATATGATTTATAATGGGCAGTCTGACTGTCTCGCTTTCTGCACTAGTTTCCTTCTTCCTCTCCTCTCGCTCACTTTTCCACTGACTCTCTCCATCCTCCATCCTCATTTCTATCCTCAGACTATCTAAAAAGTCTGCGCTGGCCGCGTCGGCCTGGTCACCACAGGGGTTACTGTGGATGTTCCTGATATTAACACCTGTGTCCATCATGAGATAACGTAAAGAAACTTTAATTTATCTGGGGATAATGACAGTAATCATTTAGTCTTTTCTAATTATATATAAAGGTGAAGCTACCCCCGTGTCTGTACATGTTCAAGTGGTCATGCAAAAGCTGCATGAATGGATACTATTGATTTTACTGACACTTGATCCAGCTCAGGATGGTAAAACCCTCAGGGACAAATACAGAGAGGAAGAGGGTGTACGAGGACACTTGATGGAGGGTCACAAGGGGAAATGGAGGTCTGCATGTAAGATGAAAGCACACAAGGATGGATCTTGAGTGTTCGATTGTGATGTTGAGTCTAATTAGCGCTCTTGAAAGATATTTTTGTTGTTGAAAAATCATATTTCTCAGGAAATTAAAAAAAAAAGGCATTTGGTTTGGGATTTGCTTTAGAGCAGCATTCAGCCATATCACCAGGCTCTGAAAGTTTCCACTAAAACACAGACTAACATGATTACTCTTTGCTTAGTGACTCCTCCAAGTGGAGTGACACAGGTTTTTACAGACAGACTTTGATGTTTATTTTTAAATCAGGGGCAGATGACACTGATTTCTGTTTGATTTTCATGCACGTCTCATCTGCTGAGGTTTTCAGATTTCTCACAGCACCTCAATCAAATGATAAAAACCTTACAGCAAAAAGAAAAAAATTTAAGAAGTCAACAGTAGTTTGGTTCTCCAGAAATGGCTTCCCGTTCCCATTCCATTAGGAATAGTCCAGCAGAGACATATTGTCCTTTAATTTTTCAAAAGGTCAGGGCACCACAATCAAAATTGTACTCAGCTCAGTGCTGGGATATATTAGGCGCATATATCTGTGCATCCCTACGTGAGAGACCAATATTTATTTATTTATTTATTTATTCAGAATTTCAATGAATTCAACATGAAGCCTTCGAGAGCATCCAAACCATCTGAACTGGGGTTAATGGGAGTCCTGCTGCAGGTAGCTTCAGTGTAGCTGTAGTTGCTGTGAACCCTAAAGAGCACCCATGCTAGACACACGTTTTCTACATAACCAGATTATGTTACGCTTTAATTAAAATCCTCACAGTAATCATGAATTTAATTCTTCTGCTTTTTTTTTTATATAAATCAACATTTAGCTGCACACGTGCGTAACTGGAGCTCCTCTTAGATTGGTTATATTTTGAGATACTGGTGCTGTCGGTCCTTTCTTTCAACAGATTACAAGGCATCTCAACTGCAGGCCATGGCTTGTTTATAAGGCACCTGTTATACTGTTTTCTTTATTTTTGTCATATATGTGTGTGTGTGTGTGTGTGTGTGTGTGTGTGTGTGTGTGTGTGTGTGTGTGTGCGCGCACAGAGGTGGAGTGGATTAAAGTAGAGTGGATCGCAGCTAAAGCAGGTGGTTTCAGACAGGATGACCTGAGGGCTTGAAACGAGGCCCAGTATCTTACTGTAATGATCGTAGCATACGTCAGTATATATGTCTGTTTGTGGCCTAGCTCCTCCTTCTTCTGCTGAGCTTGGCGAAACTTTGCACTAACATCATCACACATACAGTCATTATTAACATCTATATGTTTTCTTTTAAAAACGAAATCCCCAATTCTTTTGTTCATTTCCTCCCACCCTCCCATGAATGCTGCGTTATGTTCTATGCTCCATTTGTGTTTGTTTCATGTGTCACATTCAATGTACTGTATGTATAACAGTCGCCAACATTTGTGTGATGGAATTTTGTTCAAGTCATCACAAAATATGAAATGAAAGATTAGAAATAAAGTCCTTAAATATCACAGACATAGAAGTTAACAGGTAACAGTTCATTCAGGTAGAGCTGAAGACGTTTCGACGATTGCACAAACTCTACAGCATGTTTTGCTAAATTTAATGTAAAACTGTTTTGAAATTAAACATTTATATATATATATATATATATATATATATATTTTTTTTTTTATAGCAGACTAAATCTAGAGTTGATTCAGTTAAAATACAAAGTGTAAAGGCTCGTCGTGTTTTTACCGGTGACAGTTGCTTCACACAGTTTACAGTGCATCTTATTTTCTTTGACATCAAGTGTGAAATGTGTCCGTACGTCTGCTCTTCCCTTCCTCCCAAGCTTTCACAATTTGAAACACGGAGCTCATCGTATCGTCTCAGAAAATAAAACCGAAAACCAAAAATGCCAGCGGGGCAAATTAAATGTGCGTGTCTAACCTTGCTGCACAAAAAGATTACATCTGATTGGACCATCCACCTTTCTACGCAACTTAATTAGCTCTGATTGGATCTCATCTCGCCAGAATTTTTTCATCTTGTTTTTATTTACTGACGAAAGCACCGATACACTTCATCATAGTTTTGTTTCCGTCTTGTATTTGTAAGAAGAAAAAAGATCGTTGACTAAAACTAGGATGAAAATTATTGGTCAACAAAGTTAACACTGGTATAACGGCAGCAGTTTGAGGTTAAACGATCAGCCTGTGTAAATTTAGACTTACAAACAAGATGTACATTACAATGTTTATTACATGTCTCCTAAAACTACAGGTTAAATACGTACGACCTAAAGTTTACAGTTTAGGTTTTGTGTGTATGAGTGTATAATTCTGATCATTCTGTTGTTATATATAGTGATACAACAAATAGAAATAAGATAAAGATTAAGATAAATTTACCACAGACAGTTTTTACGAGTCTTATTAGCAAAAATCATAGGTGGTTTTTGCTAGTGAGACTAATAAGGATTAGTTTATATGATTATTATTTGCAGAGCATAAAATAAATGTCCTTTAAATTTGTTACTTAGAAGTCTTCTTAGTCTTACTTTCATTTCTTTAAAGGATGGTTTCACATTTTTCAAGCCTGTCTAACAGTACTCACACGCCTATACACAGTGACAGTTTCAGGTCACTGTAATCATTCCTCCTGTCCATACTGACTGCGAGGAGATCCCTCCCTAAAGCAATAACAGACCAGGGAACAAAATCCACGGTCATCATTCTGTGCAAATATACACGCTTTGTTACGCAGGTCAAGGAGGTATCTCTGTCACTGACGGTGTTTTCACTTCAGTATTCACTCCTTCTGTTTCACTGTGGCGTTGCAGTGGAAGAACAAAAACACAAGTCACTTTGCAGAGTGTACTGTTACTCTCCTTTTTAAGGTATTTAAAATAATTCAATCGTAACAATCCCACTGGGGTTAGCAACTTGTTGGTGAAACGAGAGACAGAGTTATTGCTGTTCCATGGGGAGTATGCTTAGCTGTAGCAGCTACGATGTTTCAGTGTAGCTACAGTAGGTTCATGCGTCCCTGCTGTGTCTGATCTGACAAATGAGTTATTCTGTGAAGCTGAAATGTCTCACCCGGTTAGCTGTGGCATCACCACCCTTCCAGTCTGGCTTCTTAACTCATCTGCACTTATGAAATTAGATTATTCGATAAAGCAGCGAGCCTGTTATTCTCTTCATTCTGCCCCCATAAGTGATCCAGGAAGACATTCAAACTAGAGTGTCCACATCTCTCTTTCTCTCTCTCTCTCTCTCTCCGTCCGTCCACTGTCTTCCAGTAAATGGAGGATAATTTTAGAGCGATAAAGAGCCCGGAGAATATCGAGGGGAGGGAACGCGCACACGCACACACACACACACAGGAATGCGTACGCACTTTGACTAATAGGCCTAATGCTTCCTGAAGAGGGCCCAGCACTGCATTAGCTACGGATGTGGGATTGATTTAGAAACTGAAAGCCTTCTAGTGTGTGTATGGGTTAGTGCTTGTGTATATGTGCTTGTGGGGGGAATATATTGTACACTCAGTGGTGTGTTTTTCTTCAGTTCCACTCGTTTTGGCATTATTTATAAATAAATGAAGGAGTTTTACCAGCTTTAATGAAGGCTATTCAGTGAATGTTTACATATATGCAGAGTTTCATGCCGCAGTTTTATTCTTTTCAGAGCGTCGAAGCCCTTGCACGAATGTTTAAGCTGTCATCAGACACTTAAACTCTCCCGCTACTTTTAGCCGTAACAGAAGGTCTAATTAAGGCAGCCTGACCCCTCACACCAATTAAATGGTGGTGAATCTCAGGAAAACATTAGTCCTTCTAATGTTGGATTAATTCCTGACATCAGTTATAAAAAAATTAAATTAAAAATATCATGGATCAGTCCCTATTTCATTTCACAGCAGGCCTCAGTTCAAAGCGACGCAGAATGAACATGTGCAGTTTTTAACACATGAAGTATGCGGGGCTTTGGTGACATCAGTTGCTGATAGCAGCTGCATACAAATGCAAATGCAATTTTAAAAAAAAACAACAACTTTTTAGACTTTAATGTGCATAAAAAGTGTGAATAGCAGTTCCAAACATTCAAAAAGCAGGGAGAAGAGCGAGTCGTCACAAGTGTTGGTCAAATTACTTAAAAAAAAAAGTAATTCATTACTAATTACTGATTACTACTCCTAAAAGTAATCCCGTTACTTTACTGATTACTTTTTCAAAAGTAATTAGTTACTTAGTTACTTTTCAAAAACATGATACACAACCTGAATATGTAATAAAGCAATAGACCTTTCAGCCCAATTCTACTTTTATGCATAATCCATCATATAAAATTAAATCAAATGAAAGTCTCTTTTTAAAAATTGTTTTATTAGTCTCAATCTTTTAACTTTATGCACATTGCATTAAGCAAAAATTAAATTATATGCAACTGTCTTCGACTTGACGAAATTCTTTAACATTTAAATCTATTTTCTGCATATTTAGCAGGAGTGGGGCCGGTGGAGGTTTGCCCGGTGCCGCAGCGATCATGTCAGTGTGGAGATCCGGGGGTTTCTCTGTGAATTTCACATTCCCATGGCAGCGTGCTAGGTGCTTGCTCAGATTTGAAGTTTAATTTTTCGCTGTAAAAAGAAGATTTCTTCCCACGCAGAGTGTACAGCTGGCGCTAATGTTTTTGTCACTTTTTACGGAATCAAACTCAAAGTAATGTCAGGGCTTCCAAGCTTTAAACGCTGCACGGTCGTACTCTCTCCCACACTCCATATAATCCATTGTTGATCCGCACACGTCTGTTGCTGCCACGAACGTGGCACACGCTTACGTCATTGTCATGAGACACTCTCACAAACAAAATCACGACAGTTTAGTAACGCAGTAACGCAGCGTGCTTCCGGGAAAGTAACAGTAATCTAATTACTTTTTTTGCAATAGTAATCCCTTACATTACT
>VUQG01023443.1:0-17364 GCA_015106755.1 Etia nguti
TATTTTTTGTGTGTGTGTGTTGTTTTTTTTGGGGTGGGGGGGGGGGGGGGGGGGGGGGGGGGGGGTTGGCATCGGGGCAAGTGTTAGACATCAGTCAAGGACGAGCTGCGTGAAAGGTGATGTGACAACATGAGTCAGTTTCAAGTCACCCCACTGGAGACTGGACAAAATGGATAAAGGGTTTTGACAGATTTCGCATTGCGTCTGGATTGGAGATGCAAGCCACGATGCAAGGACGAAAACCAAGTGAACGCCCTTATCTACACCATGGGTGAGGAGGCAGAGGACATATTGGTACCATTGCACCCGACTCCCGAGGAGGGAAACGATTATATGACCATTAAAAGGAGGTTGGATGCTCACTTCAGAGCCCTTTAAGAGATCTGCTGAGGAAGCTGTGGTCAATGGGGCCACATCAGCAACACCCCCAGGGCTTGCTCTGTGTCACCCAAGTGCTGAAACATGAGTGTCAGCTGATTCATCCTCGTATGGCATAGGAGCTGTGCTTCTCCAGTGGCAAGCTTATTTAGGGTGGAAACTGGTAGCATACGCTTCAAGAACTCTCAGCACGACAGAGAAGCAATATGCGCAGACTGAAAAAGAGGCACTTGCTTCAACAAGAGCATTGAGCAGTGAGCTGATAAAAACGATTCCGTTTTTGTCTGATTCGTTCAAAAAGTTTGCACTGGAATGGATACAGTCCAACGGAACTTCTCATGGGAAGGAGGATAAGGACAACTATTCCTGTCATCCCATCACAGCCAAATCCAAGATGTACAGACATCGATAAGCTCAAAGCAATAGAACACTCGTACAGACAAAAACAAAGACAAAACTATCATTCACACAGTCATGGCATTCAGTGGTGCTAGTTTCAGTCATTATGCAAATGTACTGCTTATAAGATTGGAGAAACCTGCAGTCAGCTGAGACTGAAGAAGTCACTTGCATGAGTGACGAAACGTTTCTCCCACTGAAAACACTACGTCCAGATGAACAGAATCAACTTTTGGAGATTTACTTACCTGGATGATTGAGCATGTATCAAGACAAAGACAAAATTACAACCGCAGACACAGAACACATGACATGCTATGTCTAAATCCTGGAGACAAAGTTTGGGTCTCAGACATGGATACTTGTTGCTATGGTTATGCATCATAACAAATTATTAAAAGTAGCCAGATTGCTTGACATAGATTTTTCAGTTCAAGTTTGCCTATATTTATTTATTATATTTACTTTAATTCATTAACTCATATTTGTCACAAATAACTCTTGTGATATTCCAAAACTGAACCTTTAGAGTTCTGTAATGAAGAATTTCTACCTGCATCAAAGTCCCCTGATGAAAAAGATGAATGTGTGGTAGAAAAAGAAACAGAAAAGATCTATCAAACATACAGGTTCTTCAGTGTCTGTTACACTGCTGCAATACCAATTCCGCCTTGGGAAGAAGTACAGTACTTAATTTATTGAATGATGGATTGATTATGCATGGCTGCCAGTTGTACTGCCATTCACTGACGGTGTCACTGGAAGCACAAAGATTAATGCGGGAGCAGTCTGTCTGCTCATAACTCAGCCAAAACCCATTGAACAAGACATTATCATTAAGCAGACACCAATCCTAAGTACATAAGAACAGCATTCAAAAAGCTTAGAAGGTGAAGTGTTCTGCCTGTCCAAAGTCTGGTGTTTATTTATTGTTTTGTTTGTTTGTTTGTTTTTGCCAGCTGATTATTTCAGGCAGCAGAACACTGTTGCATAAATGAATGGAAACACACTACAGTGTAGGTGTCCAAGATAATGAAGTGTGACTGTTACCCATTTATCAGTAACAACAACATTCTGTGGCACAGAAGGAATTATACAGGAATTATAGAGTGTCAGGCCTTTCAAAAACACTGATTAGTGGGATACATTTATAGTGTTGGCAACTGCACATGATATGATTCAATTTAAGAGTAACAGCCGGAGATCATTATCAAAATAAAGGTAACACAATAATTACCAATAATAAAAGGTAAAATTAATGGTTAAATAAACTTTTTGTAAAAAGTACCATCATATATATTTATATGATAACTACAGTCAACTACATTTTACATTTAGTTAGTTAATAACACTGAAGTTATTTTTTATACAGTTTGTTACTGATCAGTGAATAAATGGTAAATGGCCTGGTTCTTATAAAGCCCGTTTCGACTTTACTTTAGCACTCAAAGCACTTTATAAAACATGCCTCATCTACCTGTTCACACTCTTTCACACAAGTGCTTTTTTCTGTGCTTTTTTGACCTAAGTATTTTCTGTCTAACATTCAAAGAGTGATTGATTCTTTGGAGAACAACTTGGGGTTCAGTATCTGTCCCAAAGATACTTTAGCATGCAGACTGAGGCACCCAGGAATTGAACCACTGGGTTGCATTTACCACCATGCAATTAGTAGATCTAATTATGCAATTGACCGTGTTACCTCCTGAGCTACAGCCACCCACAGCCTGTTCTCATTTTGAGGGTGTCAAGATCCACAAAATTTTGAGTGGAAATTTTGTTAACATCTTGTTAATAAAACTTTATCAACATCCATCGATGTCACAGTTTAATATCCTCTGATTACTGTGTACTTTTTGGATGCAGCATTAATTTTACGATCAGACATATTTTGAGTCTAAATATAACCAAACAAGAAATAAAACCAGTTTCCAGGTTAGCAGTCTTGATTTAAAACAGTCCAGGTTTTAAACAAACGTGATAATGATTATGATAATTTCATTCTTTTTTATAGTGAAATAATTTTTAATAGTTTTTGTGTTTTCTTAACTATGGTTATTGTAATGTATTTCAATAATAAAGTCAAAACACGCAGGGGTTGTTTTTCAAAACACACAAAATCATTTAATTTTTAACAGGACAAAAAAATAAAATTAAAATACAAATAAAATAAACACTCTGTGCTCAATAGATAATAATAATAATAACATAACAATAAGCAGTCATTAACTAAAATGATAATTACTTCAAGCCATGGCACAAGGTTCAATTCAGTGCAGGTTCTGGTCATAAATCAAAAGTCATCCACTGAATAAGATGAAGCGAAACTTCTGCAAAAAACAATAAAAGACATGAATGTCACAGAAATAGAAATAAGATTTCTTGTCTGTTGTAAACCATCCAGTGTCTGGTTTCTTAAAAATTATGAATAAATATTAATATCATAATTTTTATGTGAATTTTAAAATTTCATTTGCTATGCTATGCTCTGTTGATTTACCAGTCAGTCTGCATCCCTACCCTCACCTAGCTTTGGAATGAGATTGTGGATACAAGTGGCAGAAATGAGCTTTCTCTGAAGCTGGACTCAGGCTTAGAGATGGTGTGAAAAGTTCAGTCTCTGTCATCGCTGTAATTGTTATCTGTCAGCTCAGACACAAACTGGTGCGCTTGAGGGATGAGTGCCTAGTATTTGACCTAAGATCAACAGTACTCCTGAAATGGTAAACATGCTCAATCACCATACAGTAATTCTATCATAACCTATTTATCCATCAGATGCATTCACCATCAGCAGAAACCTCTCTGTTCTGATGGAAACATCTTTCTGAGGTATTTTGTAAAGGAACAGGAATGAGTTAGTAGTCTGATATCAGTCACAGAGAAATACTGTCATGACTGAACTTCATATAGGTTGTTCTTGTAGTTCTCAGCAGCCTTCATCACTTTGTTGGCACATAGCATGAAACAACAGCATTTGCATCTGTGGCCCTTTTAAATGGGCTTAAAGATGTGGCATTGGGCTGCTTCACTATTTTATTATTCTGACCGTTACGTCATTTCCTTTTACATGTTTGTTTCCCTCCAGCAGACCTTTTTGAAATTTTAGACCGAAATATTTGACGGTATTTATGAAACAAGTTATGAGTCTCATGGCCAAGTCATGGTTAAAAAGCTTAACCATGACAGCTTATGATACTTTAGACCTTCCTGTCTCAACATCAGGACTACTGAATCTCATAACATGACCAGTAATGAAAGAGCTAAATATTCTTACATTAATTTGGCCTTATATATCCAGCGTTATAACTATGTGTTTAAAATGTGCAGTATGTAAAATATAGTACCAGTCCTAACCCCAAATAAATCGGGGGGGTTGTGTCAGCAAGGGAATTCTGCCAAATCAAACATCGTCAAGATTGAGATTTCAGTGAGGGTCAGTCAGAGCTTGGGTTAACAACTTGCTGTTGGCAAGCATGGTGTCCAAGGAAACTGTGTGCTGTTGCCCAAAACACAGGAGGAGAGGGTGAAAACTTTGGAGGCAGTGAGAAAGAAGACAAGGCAGGATAATGGAGGTGAGAGTAGGGACTTTGAATGTACTACGGGACTGATAAAGGGAGGGAGCCGTCTGATATGTAGGCGAGAGGAAAATCTAAAGAGAAGTATAAGAGAAGCACGGCCAGGAGCATCAGGTGAATTCAAACCTACCATGGTGTAGACAGTACTCAAAATCGTGGAAGGGTAATCTGTAGATAAAGAAGGTGTAAGGTGACAAGATTATGAGTTTGATGCTGGAAATCGAAGGGGCAATGTTGAATGGTGTGAGTTTGTGTGTCCCACAAGTTGGATCTAAGTTAGAGGAGGACTTCTGGAGTACGCTGAATGATGTGGTAGAGAGGATCCCTGGGGGGAAAGAGTGGTAATTGGAGCAGAATTTATGAGGAGATGTTGGGTAGACATGGGTTAAGGTATTCTGGTGGTGTGTAGGAAGGCAGAGGTAAGTATTAAATGGCAGTAACTGAAGAAAGAAAAATATTATAAAGAAGGAGCTGAGACAGGTTCTGGGTTTTAGGGAAGAGTTACCAGATGACTGGGAAAGTAAAGCCAAAGTGGTGAGTAACACAGTCAAGAAGGTATTTAGTGTATCTTGTGGACAGAGGAAAGAAGACAAGGAGACTTCTCTTGTGGTGGAATGAGAAAGTATAGAAAGTTATTCACAAGGAGAGTTTGCAAAGCAAAGTGGAATAATCAGGGAAATGGAGAAAGCAGACAGGAGTGGTGGGATGCTAGGTGTACAGCAAAGAGTGAGGTTTCACACCGAAATAAAGGGGAAACAAAAAGGCTTATAGTTGTATGAGTATAGAGCTGTATGTAAGGAAAGAGAAAAGGACATGTACTGATTGGCTAGGCAGAGAGAAGAAGCTGTAAATTATGTGATGTGGGTTAAGAGTAAGGATAGACAGCAGTGTACTAATACGTGTGTTTCATCTTTGCAACAATTGCTGAGAGGGTAAAAGGAATTCTTTGAGGGACTAATGGATGAAGAAAATGAGAGAGAATCAGGAAGTGATGATTTGAAAGGAGGAAGTGAGGGTAGCTATGAAGCGGAGTCTTCTTAGCTACCCTCATAGCTAAGTCTTTTTATGGATCTAGAGAAAACATATGATAGGGTGCCTAGAAAGTAACTGTGGTACTACGTTAGGAAGTCAGGAGTGGCAGAGACAAATGTGAGGGTGGTGCAGGACATGTATGAGGACAGGGAGACAATACTGAGGTGTGAGGTAAGAGTTGTGTTTTATTGTTTGGACAGTATCTGTTAAGAAGTGTTTTTATTATAGACAAAAAGCTTTATTTCAATAATCTACAAAGATGTCTTGATGCATGCTCAATCATCCAGCTAAGTAAATCTCCAAAGGTTGATTCTGTTCATCTGAAAACGCTACGTCCAGATGAACAGAATCAACCTTTGGAAATCTACAAAGATTTTACTCCAATTATGATTCAGAGATGCTGCTTACAGGAAAAAAATATTTTTTGTTTTTGACTAATTATTTTTTAATGGGATTGTACCAGTTATTCCTGGTATTGTTCTGTATAATTGTAAAACATGGTGAATGATCACCTACATCATTTATTTGTCCACTTTTTACATTCTTGCCAAGAACATTTGTAAATAATGAGTTTAGGACAGTGTGAGGTCACTTTTATTGAAAGAGTGACTGAGGGATAGATACATTCAAAACTCCATACTGTATGTAGGAAATCTGTAATTGTACTACATTAGACCTATATTAAGCTGATATTCAAATATAAACCATTTTCTTATTATTAAGAGGATTATATAACCCGAACATTTTTTCGGTAAACGTTTTATACATGATCGAGGGGTCATGATTCGTTTTCTTCACTTCCTTTTTCTATGTCTGTGGCTTTTTTTGGTGGCATTCCGTTTGACAGCCTGATAGCATTCCAAGATAGGAACTGTGATATTATATGAGGAAATTAGGAGTGGCAGAGCAGCAGGTGAGGGCTGTACAGGACATAAATGAGAACAGCAAGGCAGCAGTGAGGTGTGCATAGGAGTGACAGATGGGATCAAGGTGGGAGTGGAATTACGGCAGGGATCAGCTGTTGGTTGCAATGGTGATGGGCAGGTTAAGAGATGAGTTCAGGCAGGAGTCCTCCTGGCTATGATGTTGGAGGTATGCATTGAAGACAAGAGGAATAAAAGTTAATATAGCAACATTTATCTGACGTTCTCTCTCACACAAATACTCTCTAACTTGCCTCTTAGACTGGAGGAGAGAGGATCAAACCATCAGCCTTCCCATTGACAAACAAACCTGCTCTACCTCCTAAGCCACACCCACCCTCATGATGCTGTGACTTTTGGTATGTGCCACCATGTGAAAAATTGACAACAATGAGCACAAATTTTCTGTTGGCCAACATCGCATGTAGGCTAGCTGCTCAGTAGATATCTGTAGGTGAGCTTCATAAAATGTTGGTAATAGTTACTATTTTTCCTACTCTATTGACCATCAATTTTAGATAACGCACCTTTAACAACTAATTAATGCTAATTAATAACTAATCTGTTTGTATTTTGTGTGTGTTATGCACTACAGAATGTAAAATGCGATATTTCATTTTTAAGCTAAAATTAAAAGTTCTCCCAGGTTGCCGGATGTCTCGAAGCTCATGTTTTAGGGTCCATCTCTGCACTACAGAACCTACAGGATATTTCTTTTTTGTTAATTTCATGTCATAAAATCCCAACCATAGCTCCCAACCTGCTGAAAATGCAATGTACAGCATGTTGAGTAAATTACGGATAACGATGTTACAATCATTATCTGAACACTAATGAGTGGACACTTGAGGTAAAAGATGAATTAAAAAAAAAGGTTGACATCCAAATATGTCTCAGTGTAATAATGACATCAGAATAGTCATGGATCCTTTCACCCACAGAAACAGTTCATACACGTAGAGTTTCCACAGGCTGAGTGACTCGGCCAGCGTGATCTGCAGACGCTTTCTCCTGGTCTGAGCTTTAGTCCTCTTGTGCCTGTCAGACAAAGCAGAAGAAGAAGAAAGCGATTATGGGTTTGGCACAATCTGGGTCACAAAATCCACATTTCTCTCAAAAGCCATTTCTCATGACTTTCTAATGACCACACAAAATCACATAAAATGGCACGAGCGATCATCTGTTTGCCACATTGTGAGAATAGTGAGCACGTTCGTACTATGATGTACAGAATAATGAATCAATGTGCTCTATACATAAATCCTGTTCAAAGTGTTTAGGAAAATACATTTTAAAATGCTGTTGGCAAACATGGTAAAATATGTGTAAACAACTGATTCATAGCATTATTGTTACTGAGTATGCTTTATATTTTGCGATTAAAGAACAAGGTTACTAACTTATCAGTCTGTCTCAACCTAAATACCATTTTTATCACTTTTGACAGTCTTGTACCTTAAAACCAAAATGTAAGGTTAGAGTGACCCATGGAGCCAAAATAGCCACACAAATAGAATATGGTGGGTAGAAATAAACCAAATTTATTTGTAAAGTTTTGTTGTTTCTATGTTTTTGTTTTATTTTTTAGATGACATTGGTAAGATGTTAATGAACACACAAATGAGAATTTACTTTCATCACCAGCCCATGGAGCCCTTCACTTCAAGCCCAGGTTCTAATACCATTAGTCATGGATAAATTGGCATTGAATATTTTGATTCTTGACATTGTTTATCTAAATGGAACCAACCTGCAGCCTAACTGGACCTTTGGGTAGTCAGTGCTCCAAAAAGCACAAAGAATATTTCATTCACCTCCATTATATGTACAGTAGAGACTGAAATCAAAGTCTTGTTCAAATTGTCACTCAAAGTAACCTGCATATGTTTACAACATGCACACAGCATACAAAATGCCCTGGTTATTATATTTGATTCTTTTTCCAGCTACCATAACGCAAAAAGTTTGCAGTTTGAAAACAAGGTAACCTCTAAAGAGCTGTCACTCATGTGAATTCTATATGTTACCAGTGAAACGTGTCAAAACTCACAGAACAGCCAAGACTTTGACATGTTAACAGATTCTTATGTTGTAAAATTCTCTAACCTGTCACTGGTACTGCAGCTTATAACTGTCAGGTTTCTCATGTGCAATAATGTTGCATGCTCCCCACCCCATGTACATGTATCTATGACTTCTTATCTCATTTATCTTCTTTATCTTATTTCTCTCCTTTCTTAAACTTGTATTGCTTTAGTTTTTAATCCTGTGTGGGGACATGGCTATTGAAAATAGCAGTTAATCCACTGGGTTCTCAGCGGCTCAGACACCGGTATGATGAACTGGATGAGTGCTGGTACTGATTTGCAATGAAAATATGGAAAAACGCATGTCACACATAAGTGAGTCTTGGCAACCCCATAAATATACTACCATTAAAACCACCATGGAAGCCAGGCTACAACTGAGAGCCTCTACTTTCGACCATTTGGCCCATGAATGGTGTAAATTTGGACCCAGTTAAACCAAATCGCTGCAGCTTTGCTGGCTGATGCAACATTGGTTTAAAACACAGCAGCTGTGGATGAGAGGAGAGTTGACTACTAGAGGTAAAAACACCTTGTAGTTAAATTTAGATTAAACACATTCAGAGATGTATTGATTTGACTTTTCTTTGGCACTTCACTAAAATTGCTTTGGGGGAGGAGCTAAAAGCCTCTCTGTAGGACAAACTGTCAAAGTTCCAGCCTTTTGCCTCTGCTATAATCCTTCTACTAGCAATTCTGCTGAAGTATTATGCTAACTGTTGATAGTGACTATTATTGACTACAGACTCTAGAATGGCACTAATGTTACAGCTAATTATTTGTATTCTCTCTTCTCGCTTGGAGGACATTTCTGTCATCAGCAGCATTAGATTTATGTACACGGGATAGGAAGACCTGTCCTGTGTACATAAATCTACCCATTGTTTATTTTTACTTTAGAACTTTACACATCTTTTTCTTGTGCCTTGGAGCTAAGTGCCTTATTTTTTTCCATTTTCTTTCACAGATAAATGCTTTTTTTTCCAAACTGGCATTCAGCATTTGTGAAAATTTATCACTAAACAGATTTTTTTGTGTTGCAATGTTCAAAAAAAGACTTATTCCACTTCAGCATGAAGTCTAATCCCCTCTTTCTGAAAATATATTTCTTACCTGGCTATGGCTTGTATGCAGCAGCGGGACATGTTGATGAAAGATGAGGATGAGGCCCTGGTCTGTAGCGTGGTCTCAATGCCTCGCAATAGGTCATTGGTCTTCAGCAGCAACAGCATCTGCCGGGGTACTCTGTTCAACAAGTCACTGATCTGGGGCAGGTACAGGCCTGCATTGGTCCTTATCTCAATATCCTGCCAAGTAAGACAGACAACAGGACAAGTAAAACTCTGGTTGCATGTATATGTGTAAGTCCACTAACTGAAAGATCAGCGGTTCAATCAATGGCTGCTTATACCCATGCATCCAAGTGTGAGTGTGAAAAAGATATGGCACTTGAAGTGGACAGAACAAGGAGCTGTGTGGATGAACAAATGTGCCATGTAGTATAAAAGGTCTTTGAGTAGTCATTAAGAGTCAAAAAGTACCATGTGAATATCCGCCCGTTTAATGTTGGGACACAACTGTATGAGAAGGAATTTGCTGATCTTATCAAACTGTAATATTTTCATATAATCAGACTAAGCAGGCCACCAGGTCAAAATATTATTACTGACTATTATTAATGGCTTGTGGCTACATATGACAAATTACACTGACAGTGTAGAAGGTTGATCAGTTTCCTATTGTTCTGTCTAAAGCAATCGATATGTCAATACAAACTACTCTTCCCCATGTCATCAGCCATGTTGGCTTTTCTATTTAATATCAAGTCATCAAGAACATTAACACAGGAAACCTCCCAGTTATAAAGTGACGTCAACATTTTGAATGTATTTTTGCAGTACACTGTAAAAATATCTGTATTTTAACAAGTTTTACTGAATTTTCCTGTTTTTCTTTAAATATGTGAAATATATGTATAAAATTACAAGAATAGTCTGTAAAATTACATGAATAAAAATGTTCTTTTGTATAAAAATAATTTTTTACATTTGAATTACAGAAAGTGTATTATTTCTACACACAAGAAACACAAGAAAACATTCACAAGTTTTAAACAATTTCACAAATATGTTTATTTAAAAGATAAAACTGTTAAATTCTATTGTTATGCTGTAAATTCATATCTAAAGTTTGACTCACTTATTGTAAAATGACATGCAAAAGTGATGGGACAAACGGTATGAATGTTTTTATGAGTATATAACATCTGGGAACCAATCAGGAAAAAGGTGTGGGGCGGGAACTCTGTACTCCAATGTCAGCATTCACTTTATTTCTAAAGCACTTTAAAAAAACCATAACAGCTGACCAAAGTGCTGTACAAAAAGAAAAATAACAAATAAGAGAACAAGAAGAACAAGTACATACAAAGGGTAAGAAGTTTAACACAGATTACAACTCACACTGGGTTAAAAGCCACGGAGAAAAGGTGTGTTTTTAAACGAGATTTAAAAACAGCAAGGGATGGAGCCTGCCTGACCTCCAGGGGCAGCTCATTCCACATTTTAGGAGCCAAAACAGCAAAGGCTCGGTCTCCTCAGGACAGTCAAAAGCAGCTGGTTAGCTGCTCTAAGAGCACGTGAGGGCATATAAGGGTGAAGCAGCTCAGACAATTAAGAAGGGGTGAGACAATTAAGAGACTTAAAAACAAGTAAAAGAATTTTAAAATGGATTCGAAACTTAACAGGAAGCCAATCAAGGGACACCGGGGGTAAAACTGGGGTTATGTGCTCTCGTTTGCTTTTATCAGTTAAAATTCGTCCAGTAGCGTTTTGTACCAGCTGTAGACGTGAGAGGGAGGCCTGGCTAATTCCAGTCAACAGAGAATTACAATAATCCAGACGAGAGGTGATAAATGCATGGATCAGAGTCTCTAGGTTAATAGGGCTTAATTTTTGACAGCTGCCTCAACTGAAATATGTTTGTCAAGTCTTAGACTTGGATCCATTTTCATACCTAAATTAGTGATGCTGGATTTTTCATGCAGGGCCAAATAAGAAAGGTCAAAGGCAGGAATACAGCTCGAGGTGCTGGATTTAAAAAGCATGACCTCAGTCCTTTTTTCATTAAAATTAAGAAACTTTAGCGCCATCTACCCCCTGATCTCACTGAGACAATCAAGGAGAAGCTGAACAGAAC
Organism: Etia nguti; assembly: GCA_015106755.1. Taxonomy (NCBI): domain Eukaryota; kingdom Metazoa; phylum Chordata; class Actinopteri; order Cichliformes; family Cichlidae; genus Etia; species Etia nguti. Next base: position 11,596 of record VUQG01023443.1, read on the forward strand.
AACTATGCTTCAAAGGGCATAGAATCTAGATTAAAACATAACTTTGCTGTCTCCATGTGTCCAAACATCTTTAGGTGTCTGCAGCACCAGGACAACCCGTGTTCGGTGTGACTCTAAGCTGGCGGTACCCTCGGTTTAATTAAATGTTGAGGAAGTGTATAATTGTTAAAAAATTGTCATTGTAAAACAAAATTTCATCAATCTCTAATTTAGTGCAGTTAAGTGAAAAATTATACAAAGTGTTAAAGTGGTCTTACAGGAGGAACAGCTGTTTATTTTACTTTAAAATGGTTTTAAGGACAAAGTGAAGTGTATTAATATTGTATTACAGCAGTTTTATGTCATTATTACACAAAGAGCGATCTGGTACAGCAGTTGTAATGCTCTGGACCACAAAGCTGTATGGAGGGTGGTCAGATCAGCACACCGTATCACCAGGTCTGAACTACCATCCATCCAGGACCTCCACAGGCAGCACTGTAGGAGGAAGGCCCAGAGGATACTCAGTGATCCAAGCCACCCCAGCATCCACCCCACACCTGCAGGTTCAAGGACAGTTTCTACCCACAAGCCATCAGGCTAGGGAACTGCTGAAATATTGGACAGTTTATTTTGCACAATCACTGTACACACTGTTCATGTGTATACCACTACCTCTCTACTACCGCAGAGGTAGTGCAGAGGTAGTGGTAATAGTAATCTATATTTATTTATTCTATTCTTTTACAGTCTATTTTATTTTTATCTATTGGATCGTTGTGTGCAATTTTACCTTTGTATATGCATTATTAAGGGGCCTCTGAATCTAAGAACTTCACTTCTGGTAGTAATGTAATAACAGTAACATTTTGTGGATATTTTAAAGGGGTAAATCGCCTGTGCTGCTGTGGTTGTGTCGGCTAGTGTCCTTCCTAGGCTCTGGGTCCATTAGCTGTCCCTTGGATCCTGCGGTCCTTTGGGCTCCTCTTCCCGGCTGTTCGTGTTGGCGGGGTGGGTCTGGGATGAACTGTCTAGCCTCTGTTGAATCTTGGAAGCGGCATTTTGGGCTCTGATGGAGGACTTTCTGCATGTTTTCTAGTTCTACAAGCTGGTGTTCACTGAGGCTTGACCTTGAACTTCACTGTGGGTCATGGTTGCTTGAGGTCTTGGGGTGTTTGATTGCTTTGACTTTTTTTTTTGTTTTGTTTATTTTGACTTTTTTTGGATGGTACTTTTTCCTGTCTTAGATAGTAGATGGTTAGTGGTGGTGGTGTGGAGATTGGACTGTTGGTGAAGAACCTGTGCAAATAGTCAGAACAAAATAAAACAAAAGATCGGGGGGAATAATGATACAACAGGGTAAAACAAAGTGACTGGTACTTTCATCATGGTATTGTTATTTTTGTACCTGCTCTGGTTACACCCCATGTTGATTATTGTAATTCTATCCTTTCTTGCTTACCAATCAAACTTCTCCATAGACATCAGCTGGTCCAAAGTGCCGCTGACCGTGTTACTACCAGAACTGCTTCTGTAGAATATATTACTCCTGTCCTTCAACAGCTTCACTGGTTGGCTGATTTTGAGACTTTGAGATAATATTGAACTTGCTTTTCATTCTCCCCTCCAGCTCCTCCATGTTTGTCAACCTGCCTGTGCTTGAAACATTTAGGTGGAATTATCGCTGTTTGTTATTTACTTCGGTGGTGAAAGATTTTCGATTTCTGCTGCAATATTCTAATGATAAGATCAGAATTTGGTTTAAAGGATAAAAGCATGAAAACGTTCATCCTGTCTTGTATCAGCGGTTCAGGCTTGTTGTAGTGGTCCAATGGTGTGGAGGATATTGTATTGGCACATTTTGGGTCCTTTAGTACCATGAGAGCATTGTTTAAACACCATTGTATGACCATGTCCATCCCTTTAGTACCAAAGTGTACTCATCTTCTTATGGCTGCTGCTATCAGAATTACGCACAATGTCACAAAGCTCAACTAATCTGAAACTGGCTTCTTGAACATGATAATAAATTCACTGTATTCAAATACAACAATTGTATCGTTTCAATATAGATCAAAATCTCGGAGGAATGTTTTTACACCTTGTTGCCATGAGTGATTAAGGTAGTTCTAAAGGTAAAAGCGGTCAATCCCGGTACTTGGAATGTATACCTGATAAAGTGTCCAGTGGAAAAGGAAGAGTAGATTCACACAAAAATGGTATCGGGTATTGCTTCAGTACAAACAGTAAATGACAGTACACAGAAAGAAGTAATGACAAAGGAATAAAGGGACGGAGGGATGATGTTTACCTCCATGGCAACTATTTGTTCTCTTTGATGTTCAAGATGGCTGCTTGAGTTGCTGCATCAGTGTCTTGCTCTACTCTACTTCAAAGGACTTTTCCTACTGCACATCAATGGAGCTAAATTACACCATTAGTCATGGAACAAAGTGATTCCAAAGCCTTAGTCATTTTGCAATCTTTAGATGGTAAGTATGTCAAGAGGTGAGCAGAGGTGAGTCGGTACAAGTGCTGGACAAAACACAAGTAAACTGAACAACTGCATAAATACAGACTAATTGGATACGTAATATAGAAATACGTATTCACGTCATCTGAAACTCTAAATAGATGCACAAATTATTAGTCAAGGTTAGCGCTCTTTACATTTTCAACTAGAACTTGCCTGCATTAAAAATTCTTACAATCAGTGCTCTAAAATTAGAAACGAGTGATGTTTTCAATCACAAAGAAAAATTTGGCACACGATGATAGAATGAAAACCATTTTATGTACACCGCAAGATTTAAAGGGTTGCGTTCATACACATTTTTTTTGACAGCTCCACTACAAATGATTTATAGTTATAGTTTTAACAGAAGCGGAGAAGCACTTCATTTGACTTAGCAACAGAGCTTAAGGAAGTCCTTTTCAATAAATGAAAAACAAGGTGAAGGTTAGGAGTGGTAATGAGTGGATTTGGTGAAGCGTCGTTGTAAAAAGAGAAAGAATCTAGCAGGAGGGTCAGACTAATACAAAGTGCAGTTTTAACTGCATCCTTGGGACTGTTTTCAGAGACAGTCTCCTAATAGCTACTTTATGTTTGTACATAATAAATCTACAATGTCAAATACATAAAGAACTACATTATTAAGGACCATCAAAAGCATCTCAGTGGTGCTCCCGTATCCAAACATCTTCAAATCAAAGGGGAGCAGGATTTACTACAAAGGGTTCAACTGCCTGAGAGCTGGTAGATTCTAGAAGGTAAAAATAAAAAATAAAAATAAATCACCTTCCAGGAATAAAAGTGTGTAATAAGGTAACATAGTGACATATAGCAGGCTGAGATGAGTGAACAAAATATCATACATCAGAATGGAGGACTGCTGTTCATCCAAACTACAGTCTAAACTTTCATTCAAATTGTATTGCTCCACAGCCTTATGTGTTCATTATTGTAACCACAAAGACACAAAGTTTCTCCATTTTATTTTAACAGGATTACAAACACAAGGCTTTCCTTACAGCTGCAGGCTTGAATCTATGCATTTGTAGCCCAACCTTTGACGGTTAGACAGTTATTATATTTCATTAGTTACCATAAAAAATAACAATGGTATGCTTCTAAAGACATTAGATCAACTGTTGCTATTGCATCACTTACACCAGAACTGGAAAGTAGACCGAGGTTTTAATTGAAAGATAAAATGTGGCACAAATGGCTTTTTTTCCTTTGGAAAAATATTATTGTGAGAAAAATTTCATTTATCTAATTGGGTCCATTAGTAGTAGTTCTTTGATTTTAATGGCTGAAGTATGCTTGTGATACACTGTGGCAGTGATAGATAGATGAAACAAAGTGAGTTTGATAACTAAGTCACAAGCTTTCCATACACCCAACCAGTTTCTGATTGTAACCGATGCTTTATTTCATACTACCAGTAGGAATGCCAAGACAAGGATTGTTATCCAGATTATAATGAGAGAAACATATCTGACAACTCTACAGTGCTGACTGTAAAGCCTTTACCTTTTTAAACTGCACTGGAAGTTTAATTGAATTACCTTTCAATGCACTTTGAAGGAAAATACCATCAACTGTTAAGAATTGTGCGTTTGGATTTCTGGCAATTTAGAAGTTTAGCAGTTAAACTTCTGAGATATAGAAATGAAGTATGTGAGGTTCTGACCACAAGTCTATGAACATAAATAAACAGACAAATATGAGCAGGTGTTTAAACTGAATCTTATAAACCTTATTTTGATTTGATACACAAATATTATTTACTTTTATGTGCTGTAATGTGTAATTTTTAATATCTTGAAAGGCACGTTTTACACAGTCGAGAGTATTTAAATGATATTGTATATTAAATATTTTTATTATTTTATTTAATAAAGTCATCAATGAAATCCAATAGTACGTTTTTTTCACTGTGTGAATAACAAACATTGGTGCCCAAAGCCCCGTATATATTCTTCTCCAGACTAATTATATGTGCATGCTAATCTGATCGGAATGTGTGTGTGTGTGAGTGTGTGTGTGTGTGAGAGAGTGTGTGTGAGTGTGTGTGAGAGAGCAGGATTTTCAGGGCTGTCAGTCCAGATAAACATAGATTTGACATGCACAGAGACAGACAGACAGACAGCCACCATTCTGACACAGATAAACTGCTCTCTATCTCTGTCTAATGCCCACAGGAAATGATGTGAAAAAACAACTGCAATGCAGCAAACAGCATCTGATTCATCTACATTATCTCCCACCTACACACACACACACACACACACTTTAATTCAATTCAGTTTATTAATTTATTGCTAATTCACAGCAACAGACAGCCTCCTGTGAGCAATCACTTGGTGATAGTGGGAAGAAAAATCTCCCTTTCAACAGGAAGAAACATCCGGCAGAGCCAGGCTCCGGGAGGGACAGTCATCGTTAAGATTGGTTTGTGGGATGTGGGGAAAGAATAGAAAACAAGACCACAGGCAGACGGGAGAAAACATAAACCAGTGGTGTTCTGCCAGGACAAGCAAGGCAAGCAGTGCTTTACTAGTCAAATCTAAAAATAGACATAAATGAAGAAATACCAAAGTTAAGCGATCTGTCTACTTTCATCTCATACAGCACTCTCATAAAGTTCCTCAATTAAAGAAATGCTTGGTGACAGTGAGAAAAAAATTAACATTTCTCCCCACATATGAGGCCCAGCATCTAAAAGGAAAGTTGCATGTAATGAAAGCTGTCATACAACACTAATATGATTTATCTATTTTTAATCCTGAATCGATCACTATTCAAAAAGTCCAAAAACTGACTGAAATAGGGTCAAATACAACCTGAATTTGTTTGACTTATAATCAAGTAATTATCAACAGTAATAGCAATGATGTCACTCCTGGATTTGCTTAAACCACTTTACTAAGTAACTGTTCAGTATACACCAGTGGTTCTCAAACATTTCACAATGAGCACCACCTCATAAAATATATGGCTCTTGAAGTACCACCCTTATGACCCACATTAAAGTACAGTAGTATAGGCCTATTTAAGACCACATACAGTTTACACAAGACAATTTTATTTCTTATATGAATGTTATTTATTTTAACTGTCATAAACAGGATGCGACGAGTGATAATAATAACAACTGTACTGCATTAAAACATTCACAGCAGGTGGGATATCTAATCTTTAAGTGATGACATATGAAACCTGCTTCTGGGTCCAAACTACTCTGCATTTATTAAGGCTGTTGTGTTTTTAACATGTTTTAATGT
>VUQG01023444.1:6592-18931 GCA_015106755.1 Etia nguti
CAAATACAAATACTTTTCCCCCCTCAACAAATACAAATACAGATACAAATACCGGCTGCTTTGCACATCTCTAATATATATATATATATACACACATCCATCCATCCATTCGCTTCCGCTTATCCTTTTCAGGGTCGCAGGGGGCGCTGGAGCCTATCCCAGCTGTCTTAGGGCGAGAGGCAGGATACACCCTGGACAGGTCGCCAGTCTGTCGCAGGGCTAACACATAGACAGAGACAACCATTCGCGCTCACATTCACTCCAGCATTCACACCTATGGGCAATTTAGTGTTTCCAATTAACCTATTCCCACTTACTGCAACTACATATATATAAATTCCCCTCTCACCCCTGCAGGCACTATTTATCCTTCAAGCTCAGGTCCTCTACCGTACGTGTTGATAGCCCAGATCTTGTTTGTTCTGTTCAGCTGACTCTTCAGGACTTGCCTGACCTTCTGTAGGTACTTAGTGGTTGCAGCTTTCCTAGCGGCCTCTTCATGGTTCCCATTTGCCTGTGTGATTCCCAGGTACTTGTAGCTGTCCTCCATGCCTGCAATGTTGCTTTCTGGTAGTTCGATCCCCTCAGTTCTGACTACCTCCCTTTCTTCGTTACCATCAGACTACACTTCTCCGATCCAATTGAGTACTGACAGGGACTAGAAAGAGAGAGCATATTTCTCCTATATTGGCTTCCCTTCATTGGCTCCCTGTTAATTCCAAAATTGAATTTAAAATACTGCTTCTCAAATACAAGGTCTTGAATAATCAGTCCTCATCTTATCTTAATGACCCTATAGTATCATATCACCTCATTAGAGGACTTCACTCTCGCACTGCAGTCTTAATTGTGGTTCCTAGAGTATTTTAAAGTAGAATGGGAGGCAGAGCCTTCAGTTTTCAGGCCCCTCTTCTATGGAACAAGCTTCCAAATTGGATTCGGGAGACAGACACTATCTCCTTGGTTATACTGCAATAGGTGTAGGGTGCTGGGGGATGATGCATTGAGTATTTCTTCTTCACTCACCTTTTTCACTGACTGCATGTTAATAGAGCTCTCTGCATTGAATCATTACTTGTTGTTAATCTCTGGCTCTCTTCTGCAGCATGTGGTTTGACCTGTTTTCCTTCTCTCACCCCAACTGGTCGTGGCAGATGGCCGCTCCTCCCTGAGCCTGTTTCTGCTGGAGGTTGCATCCTGTTAAAAGGAAATTTCTCCTTCTTCTTGCTTCCCACTGTCACCAAAGTGCTGGCTCATAGCGGGTCATAAATTTGTTGGGTTTCTCTCTGCGCACTGAAGCAAGTGTTGTTGTGATTTGTATAAATAAAATTGAATTGAAATCAATATGAATTGTTAAAATACATCCCAGTTTCTGTTCATTCCCTGTAGTTATCCAGTATTTGGGACATCACAGAAAACAGGATGTGCTAAATGGTAAATGGTAAATGGAGTGGTTCTTATATAGCGCTTTTCTACTCTTCTGAGCACTCAAAGCGCTTTACACAACTACTTTACACTGCTACTGTGCAATGCCTGAAGAATGTGTCATGGAAAATTCAAAATAATTTTTCATCTGAAGAAAAACCACTGCTTTTTTTAACTCGAAGTCCTGTAAACTTCATGTAGCAGATGGAAATCATCTAGCATCTTTGAATGAATATATACGGGTTATTTAGCTTTATATAACTTTATATATAACTTAATAAAATAAGAGAATACTTAAATCACAAGACTGGATCTTGATGAGTATTCATGTTGAAATCATTTGCTGAGAAGAACATGGCAAGAACAAAAATCATCAGCAGAAACCACATAAATCATTGCTTTAAGGGTTGAATACAAACTATCATAAAAATCAAAGTGGAAGATGTTTTACTACATATAAATGAACAAAAGAATACTATACAGCCTTTACGTTTTTATTAGTTTACTTTGTACAATAACCTGTCATTTTATTAAATTTTGACTTTTTGACTGTATTTCTTATGACACATTAAAACACCAAATATCCTCCTATTACGTTTTTCTTCTATATAAACCAGTACATATTATAATTATAAAATATGCCATAATTTATAGGATTTAATCACTTTTCTATTACTCACATTTACATGAAAATTTACATTTACATGAGAATGAACAATGCCTGTTCTCTATCAAGGAAGTCACTTGCTCGATACACACACACACACACACACACACACACACACACACACACACACACACACAAAAGGCCAGTGGTATTTGACTCATTTTACTAAATCATTTTTATAATAGCAATTAATAATCTGTGATAAATGGAAAAATAAGGAAAAATGTGAAATGCAGGCATGTTTAGACTTTAAACATTACCAGCATCTGTTTAAGAAGTTAAATATCTTTGCTTTATGACCATTACATATGTCAGCAATAACAGAGTAGACATGAACACTTACAAAAATGTCATACATAATAGTGCAGTCTTTCAGTGTTATTTAACTTGACACAACAATATCTTGAGATGTTTAGAAATTTCATTCATTTTGAGTCCATATATAATTGGATTTAAAAGAGGATGAAATAAAATCAACTCAAAGGTCAATATCAAACGAAGAGTTTTCGATAAGTCAGTTTCCAGTCTTACTATAATTATATCAAAGAAAATAAAACAAGAAAAGTTCATTAAAACCAGCAAGTGGGGTAAACATGTCTTTACAGCTTTTTTTCTCACTTCTCTACACCTTTGGTAAGATATTTTAAGAATCCTGATGTATGAAAAAAGTATGAAAAGCAGAGGTAGAAGGGCAATATTTATCAACATGACCACACCATATATAGATATTACTACTGAGGGCACACACTGAAGCCTGTAAAATGAATTGTTACAAAAAATTCCTGTCAGAGTAAAGCTACACAGTTTTACATTAGAATACAACACACCTAACATCAAGGCTTCAAAAGCAGGTATAAGCCAAGCTAAAATCAGACAGACATATATAGTTATTCTATTCATAATAACTGGATATTGCAGGGGTTTGCATATAGACACATACCTGTCATACGCCATTGCTGCCAACAGTAAAAACTCTGAACCAACTGAGGTGTAATATGATAAACCTTGGAAAAGACAGAGTGGATACGATATCATCTGTTTTTCAGACAAAACATCAGATAAAAGCTTTGGATAGATAGTCATGCTGTAAAGAACAGAGTTGATTAACAAAGCTGCAATAAAAATGTACATTGGCTCATGAAGGTTTTTGCGTGAGCAAATAAGGCACACTATAGTGGAATTAAAGCAGAGTATCAGAATATATAGTGTAAATATGACCACAAAATAAAGATATCTGTATTTGTGCAATTCTGCAAACCCACTAAGCGTTAACAATGTTACATTTAATTCAACATCCATTGAATGAACAAAAATGTTATTGACCATGGAACTAGATTACATAAATTGTATTCAGGAATAACAAATGAAAAGACAAGTCTTAAAGTATTGTAGTAATATATTTCCAGCACCGAACTAAGAAGTAATTGGCTCCGAGGCTTTGCTTTATCAGAAAACCTTCCATTCTCTATGGGACTCATTAGGTTCTTCAAGAACATGTAAACAACTTCACCAAACTTTACCAGTTGACATTTATGTCCGTATCATGTATCATCATACATCATACCTCATACAGAGGTGGGTAGACTTAGTAGTGTAGGTAAAATAATAATATTATTATTATTTGTATAAAGCTTTCCAAAACCATAGTGCTTCCTGGTACAGAAGAAGCACTTCTAGTATATATTCTGAGCCCAGGCCATGAAGGACAGGTAATTAGTAAAATCTTAAAATCAATTCTAAACATAGTGGGTTGCCAGTGTAGTTACTAAGTCTAGTGTAATATGTTCAGTTTTCTTAGTTTTTACAAGAAGTCGGGCTGCTGTATTTTGTACGATCTACAGTCAGTTTAATGCTTTCTGATTGATACCTGTTAGAAGACCATTACATTAATCCCAGCAGGTTTAGACTCAGACCGGAGAGGCTTTGCAGAGGACGGCGGCTCAGAATAACAGGTACGCAGACCACAATCGTGCTCCGGCACCGGATTACACGCTAGAACAGAATGTATGGCTGGCTGCCCGCTTGAACCTCTCAATCAGAAACTTTCCCCCCATTACATTGGGCCTTATGAAATGACTCTGTTCTCATCCTGAGAGCAGTGAGATTCAAGCTGCCCTGCGTTCTTCCATCCGTCCTACCTTCCATGTGTCCCAGATCAAACCAGTCCATTCTAGTCCATTGTGTCCTCTTATGTTTTCTCCATATTCACCTGGTTTCCTCCGTTGCTGTTCCATTCTTTCCACGCTGCCACTCACCTGTAAGGAAATCAGCCGCTCTCCACGTGTCAGATCTGGAAACCGCACTCACCTGCCTGCCCTCCTGTTTTCCGCTTTTGCTCGCCAAGTTCCGAAAGACTCCCCTCCCTGACCCACGATCTGCCGACGCCCTAGGACTCACATGCCCCCCAATTCTCTCTCCCCTCCTTCACACATTCTACCCTGCGAGACCCTCTCCATGCACTTCATGCACGCTCCTGTGTATTGTGTCTGCATTTGGGTCCATTTCTGTGCCACCCATGACAAAAGGAGCATACTTAGATTCTGTATAGCTGTTCTGGCAAAGGCAAAATGTGTTAATCATTGCATCCAGATCACTATTCTGATTGCAAAAGCTTGCAAAAAAACAAAAAAAAAGACAGAAAGCTCCTTAAGTGCATGGAGGGTTACACCCCAAATCCAGCACCCTGCTAATGTACGCTAAGCGGAAGGAAGGACGCCGAGGACTAGTGAGTGTCAGAACAATTGTCCTGGATCAGACAACAAACATCCATGAGTATATCAGGAAGATCTGCACAACTGACCGCATGCCTAGTGAATACCTCAGGCAGCAGAAAGAAGAGAAGCAAGGAGGTGAGCCATCATGAACAGGCCCCTACATGGTATGTACCACTGGCAGATAGAGCAAGTGGCTATAATCCAGAGGTCCTACCAGTGGCTGGACAAAGCTGGACTGAGAGACAACACAGAGGCACTAATCATAGTGGCAGAGTAACAACCTCTGGGCACAAGATCCATAGAGGCAGGGGTCTACCCCACCAGGCAAGACCCCAGGTGCAGGCTGTGTAAAGATGCCCCTGAGACAATCCAGCACATAACACCACGGTGCAAGATGCTAGCAGGCACGGCATACATGGAACACCATAACTAAATGCCCAGCATAATATACAGAGACGTCTGTGCTGTGTATGGCCTGGAAGACCCGAGGTCAAAATGGGAGACACCCCCAAGGGTGGCTGAGAATGACCGAGCTAAGATCCTGCGGGACTTCCAGATATAGACAGACAAACTGGTGATGGCTAACCAACCAGACACATTAGTGGTGGACAAGCAGAGGAAGATGGCCATAGTGTCATGGTTGTGTGCAGGCAGGCAGAAAAAGGACCCAATATGCAAACTCACGGAGGCGGAAAGTGAACTGAAAAACAGCTTTATTGCTGTGTACAAACTGAACTAAGCAGAGAATACACACTAAGTATGCAGGCAGGCAGACAGACAGACAGAACACACAGCTGGTTGAGGGTACGGCGCGACGACGAGCAGGAGCAGACGCAGAAACTAAATACAAAAGGGAAACGGGGCAAAGAGCAAGCACATGGGACACAGCTGACTCTAATTACAAAGACGAGACCGAGGAGAGCAAAACAGAGCCTGACAGAACCTGACTGAACACTACCAAAGTAAAACAGGAAGTACACAGACTGAAGGACACAGGCTTCACACAGGAACATGACTGACTTGAAAACAGAGGGAACAAATTGGACCACAATCAAACATCTAGAAATACAAAACCAAAACCAAAACACAGACCGCAATAACCCTGCAAATAAATAATAAACAAATCAAAACACTGGGTCACAGACCCAGGACCGTGACACATAGTGATAGATGTAGCTATACCGAGTGATAGTAGGAAGAAGCAAAACGAGAAGCTTGACAAATTCGGAGGGCTAAGAGAAGAGCTTGAGATGATGTGGAGGGTGAAGGCAACAGTGGTCCCAGTGGTAATCAGAGCAGTGACCTCCAAGTTGGACAAGTGGCTCCAGCCGATCCCAGGAATAACATCCGAGATCTCTGTCCAGGTAATCGAATTGGTAAATGGTAAATGGACTGGTTCTTATATACCGCTTTTCTACTCTGAGCACTCAAAGTGCTTTACACAACCTCCCTCATTCATTCACACCCATTCACACAAGCACTTTTTTTTCTCTGCTCTTTCTAAGTACTTTCTATCTAACATTCACACACATCCATACTCCGATGGATGCATCAGAGAGCAACACGGGGTTATTTTCTTGCCCAAGGATATTTGGCATGCAGACTGGAGCAGACGGACATCGAACCACCAACATTCCGGTTAGTAGGTGACCTGCTCTGCCACCTAAGCTACAGCCATCCAGAAGAGCACAGTCTAGGAACAGCAAAAATACTGTGCAGGACCCTCAAACTCCCAGACCTCTGGTAGAGGACCCGAGCTTGAATGATAAAGACCACCTATATATATTTATATAAAAGCCATGCACACCACGCACACATACACATACAAGGAATTGTGTTCCGGTTTTTCTTTGCTCTCAGTATATAGAACAGAGTAGACAAGACAGAGTGGACAAAAGAAATATGTCTGTATGCAAAACAAAACTCGAATGACTTTCATGTCATCTGCAAACTTTAAGATTTTGACAGATGGGTCTTTTGAGGTGCAGTCATTTGTGTACAGGGAGAAGAGCAGAGCAGAGAAGGTGAATTGAAGGGAACACGTATCAGAATCCATTTTGACAGAGTTTAGGCACTCCGGCTCGTTTCCCTCATTGCCATCTCCTGATGCCATTGAGAGCTGATGCTCCTTCGACTTCTGCAAAACTCTCCGGATAGATGAAAGATGGTGGACTACTTTATTGCTTGATGTGTAAAAGTTCCTCTCTGCTGTATGTAAACAGCGAGGGAGAACTAAAACTGACAAGATAAACAAAAACAGGAAAAGTACCAATAGCACAGTACAGAGACTTATTGAACTTCTATAAATCGAAAAATGAGTTATAAAAAAGACTATAAATGAATTAATTAGTTTACTTCCGATTAACTGAACAGTGTTTTGAGGTGTTTAGAAATTCTCTTCATCTTTAGTCCTTATATCATTGGATTGGAGAGAGGATTATATATTAAAAACTGTAATATCATTACAAAAAGTGCAGTTTTTTGAAACTCTGATTCTAGTCTAACTATAACCATATAATTAGTAAGCAAACAAGAATAGTTAATTAAAACTAGCACATGAGGCAAACAGGTTTGTGTAGCTTTTTGACGCTACTATGTTAACAACTTCAAGAGACTGTTAGAAAGGTGTAGGATTTACATGGGTGAACATTCTTTTGATCTCTCTTAACCACACTTTGCACTTGAAAAAATAATGGAATGTGTATGCAAGATGCACTAAACACAGGGAACCATGCAATTTTATTAGCAATACTTTATAAAATGCTATCTGTAATCCTGTAGCTTGTCATAAAAATCCTGTTTTTCATTGCATCTTAAAGATTAAGTGAACTGGTATATACTAGTATAGCCCATATGCAAACAGCATAGGCAACAGCACACAACTTCACTGATTTTACAGAAAGTGTGTTTGCTGGTATAGCCACAAAAATAATAAAAATAGAAAAGACTTTCAAGGACTAATATTGACATAGATAACTTATAATGTGTTTTTTTTTTATTCCATACCTCTATGGGATTTTCTTTTATAATAATCAAACAAGAGTCAAACAAAAACAAATTAATAGAGGATAGATTTTTTAAAAATATTTTTAAAAATGATTTGAAAGGCAGAAGTAACAATATAATACAAGTATTCTTTTTTTTCATTGTTCACAATAAGACAATTTAATGTAGATCTATAGCAATATCAGAACAGTATTCTCCTCTGTTAACTTCATATAGTATCCTATTGTGAACCACAGTGCAACATGGGAAGAAAACAATAGTTAATGCATTTTAAGAGAATTATATTGCTTACATTAATTTACTGTAGAGAGCAGAACACTTGGAAAAGTTGTCAGAAAAGTGTGGGCTTCTGCCACAAAGGAATGGCAAAACTACAACCTGCTCAACTTTTTGTCACAGATGTCTGAAGTCACAAAGAACCATAGTTAACTTTGAGATTTCCATTTTATTTCATTCCCTCCTGACTGCCAGTGGCATTAAACAATGTGAAAGACTCATAACAGCAACTTATTTCTCAGCCAGTGGCAGATATTCTGAAGGTAGCGTGGGCCCTGAGGTCACATGAACCTGGCAGAACATATAGAAGTTGCTGTCTGGGATACTGCTGCACAGATTTTCTCCAGTGGAAAAACTGGTATTGTTGCATGGCCACACCATGATAGAGTGACAGATAGCAACTGAAAGGAAAGGTGTACCTGGAACTTACATGGGTTTTATTGTGTCAACAGCCCAGTGGGAATTTCACTCCTTGGACAAAGCTTTTTCCCTGTTCTTCACATTACAAAAAATTAAGAGCTGCTCTTTGCATCTGACTCTAAAATACTCAGTGCAGTGAAATTCTGTCCAGCAACAAAACTAGGCAACCACAAAAATCTTTGATAACTTAATATACTTAATATACCGTAACAATTACCAGTGATCAACTGATTGAATTGTTTTGTTAGACTTACTAAGATGTATTTTGAAAAACCAAATTCTGAAACTAGTATTACAATGCCCTGGCGGACTGATTCCCCGGCTACCAAGACTAGCAACTGGGATATGGAACGTCACCTCTCTGGTGGGGAAGGAGCCTGAGTTAGTGCATAAGGCTGAGAGATACTGACCAGATATAGTCGGGTTCACCTCAATGCATGGCTTGGGCTCTGCCTTTTTGGAGTCCCTGGGTGGGGTGCTTGAGGGTGCTCCACCTGGGGACTGTTGTCCTACTGGGAGACTTCAACGCTCATGTGGGCAACGACAGTGTGACCTCTCAGATCTAAACCCGAGAGGTGTTTTGTTGTTAGACTTCTGTGCAAACCAAATTTTCTCCATAACGAACACCATGTTGAACATAAGAGTATCCATAAGTGCATGTGGCACCAGGACACCCCAGGCCGCAGGTCGATGATTGATTTTGCAATCGTATCACCAGACCTGTGGCCATATGAGAGAGAAAGAGAGGTGCTGAGATGTCAACTGATCACCACCTGGTGGTCAGCTGGATCAGGTGGCGGGGGAGGATGCTGGACAGACCTGGCGCGCTCAACCGTATAGCGAAGGTGTGCCTGGAACGCCTGGCAGAGGCCCCAGTCCACGCGATCTTCAACCAACCCCTCCGGCAGAGCTTCAACAGCATTCCGAGGGAGACTGGGGACATTGAGTCCAAATGGGCCATTTTCAGCATCTCCATTGCCGAAGCTGCTGCACTGAGCTGCGGCCGCAAGGTGGTTGTTGCCTGTCGTGGTGGTAACCCCTGAACCAAATGGTGGACACCAGAGGTGAAGGGAGTCACCAGGCTGAAGAAGGAGGCTTATCGGGGTTGGTTAGGCTGTGGGAATCCGGAAGCAGCTGATAGGTACCGACAGGCTAAGCGGAACACGACTTGGGCAGTGGCTGAAGCAAAAACTCGGGTGTTCAGAGAGGCCATGGAAAAAGACTTTCGAACTGCCTCGAAGAGATTCTGGCAAACCGTCAGGCGACGCAGGAGGGGAAAGTGGTGCTCTGCCTGCACTGTGTATAGCGCGGGTGGAGCGCTGCTGACTTCGACTGAGGATATTGTCAAGCGGTGGAAGGAATACTTCGAGGACCTCCTTAATCCCACTGGCACGTCTTCCGTGGCGGAAGAAGAGTCTGGGGACGAGGGGACGGCTCACCTATCTCTGGAGGTGAGGTCACTGCGGCAGTTGAACAACTCCTTGGTGGCAGAGCCCCTGGGGTTTATGAGGTCTGCCCTGAGTTCCTGAAGGCTCTCAATGTTGCAGGGCTGTCTTGGTTGACACGCCTCTGCAATGTTGCGTGGAGATCAGGGGCAGTACCTGTGGATTGGCAGACTGGGGTGGTGGTTCCAATCTTTAGGGGGGACCGAAGGGTGTGTTCCAGCTATAGGGGGATCACACTCCTCAGCCTCCCTGGCAAAGTCTATGCCAGGGTGCTGCCAGGGTGCTGGTTCTGCTGGCTTCATCGGGTGATGACCTCCAGCTCACATTGGAATGGTTCACAGCCGAGTGTGAAGCAGTGGGAATAAGAATCAGCACCTCCAAATCTGAGGCCATGGTCCTCAGCCCGAAAAGGGTGGAGTGCCCACTCCGGGTCAGGGAAGAGCTCCTACCCCAAGTGGAAGAGTTTAAGTATCTCGGGGTCTTGTTCATGAGTGATGGGAGAAGAGAGCAGGAATTCGACAGACGTATTGGTGCTGTGGTTGCAGTGATGCGGACGCTATACCGGTCTGTTGTGGTGAAGAGAGAGCTGAGTGTAAAAGCGAAGCCCTCAATTTCCCGGCCAATCTACATCCCTACCCTCACCTATGGTCACAAGCTGTGGGTAGTGACCGAAAGAACGAGATCGCGGATACAAGCAGCAGAAATGGGTTTCCTCCGAAGTGTGGCTGGCCTCTCCCTTAGAGATAGGGTGAGAAGTTCGCCCATCCGGGAAGGGCTCAGAGTAGAGCCACTGGCTCCTTCACATCAAAAGGAGCCAGTTGAGGTGGTTCGGGCATCTGACAAGGATGCCTCCTGGGTGTCTCCTGGGTGAGGTGTTCCGGGCATGTCCCACTGGGAGGAGGCCCTGAGGCAGACCCAGGATACGCTGGAGACACTATATCTCTCGGCTGGCCTAGGAACGCCTTGGTGTTCCCCCGGACAAGCTGGAGGAGGTGGCCAGAGAGAGGGAGGTCTGGGCTTCTCTGCTTAGGCTGCTGCCCCTGAAACCCGGCCCCGGATAAGCAGAAGAAGATGGATGGATGGATTGGATGATTAATCATTAAAACAAATGTATTTATTCCATCAGATATTCTCTATATAATACTGATGTACCTGTTTGCTGACATTCTACCTTTTTCTAAAAAAAAACCTAAATCTTACCTGCATGCCTCTATTACAGTTGTTAAATGTTAAAAATGATAACATTTTACTATGTTTATTAAATTCACCTAACAGTCTCTCAGTTTGTGTGTGTTTGGAATCTTGGGGCCTGTTTTTCTAACCACGAGATTATCAAGATGCCTCTATTGCAAAAATGGAAAGATGTGAGAGAATACTTTATTTCAACAATGACCAGCTGCTCTGCCGAGAGCTGCAATTGTCAGGGTCGGACTGTCCCCGCCGGTCGACCTGCCTGTGTTTTTTTGCCTGTCCCGTTTGGTTCTTTAGTCGTCAGAATTGTTGTCTGAAGGCCAACAAAGATACCCAACGGATTTACTTTACCAAGTGGATCATCACGGCCTTGCCGTATTGGTCCATTTGATCGACCTTTGTTGTTATTACTTATTTTATTTAAAAAAAAAAATTTTGTTGTTACAGACAGGAAAGACATGGCTGGGGGATAGGAAAGGGAGAAAGAAAGATGAAGGAAAAGAGGAAAACAGAGGGGAAGAGGGACAGTGAGAAAAAAAGAAAAAGAAAAGAAAAGAAAAAAATCACCTGGATCACCTGTTGAGAGAAAAAAAAAGAGAAAACAAGCAAAAAAAGAGAGCAAAATAATAAACACAACACCATCTCATTAATCTAGCTAAGTGTAAATAACAGTAAATACTAAATATTCAGTTTTGTTGTGCAGTACGCAGTACTGACAGCGCACAATGTGCTTTGAGGTAGCAGCCAAGAAAGGTGTAGTTTGTGTCTATGAACAGTGAACACCTGTGTGAACACCCGTGTGTACACCTGTGTGGATGAGCGCACTTGTATTCAAAAGGTTTCTCCATGTAACGGTCTGCTAGAGGGTGTAGGGAGCCATAGCCCTGTCCCCCAGGGCATGAAGCAGGCATGGAGGAGATCCAGGCCCCAGATATCCAGAGGCCCCAGAGTGCGAGAGCCCAAGGTGGACCATCCGTGCCACCCTCATGGGAAGAGCTGAGGAGAGCCCCAGAAGAGGGGTCACCCAGCAGCCAAGGAGCAGAAGCCAGAGGGGGCTGCAGTGGCGTGCCCGTGGGCTCTGCCGACAGCCAGCTGTGCCAGAGTGAACCGAGCCACAGGTCCAGAGGCCAGAGGCCTGAGGGCCCCTCGCCCCGCGGAAGGGGCCCGACCGTGCAACGGGCGCCCAGCCCCCTCC